>QFEC01002440.1:0-10472 GCA_003316585.1 Gomphus bonarii | reverse complement strand
TACCAAACTGAATGACTGAAGTATCAGCCCGAGTACCGGAACATTGGATACAAGTTGTGGGGTAAACATACCTTAGAGCCCAACTGAGTGGTAAGGTATGCCAAGGAAGTAGGAACCGGATGACATGTAGACAGTCTTGTTATAAATAAAGGGATAATAAGATGTCATTTTTATATGGATACATAAGAAAAATCACTAAAAAATAGATANNNNAGTCATGGAAGGACATAAACAAGAAACAACAACTGACAACAAACTCCAAGCTGAACCCTGACACCTGGTATCCTCAGGGAGTTGGTTTGACATGATATGAGGTGGAAACAGATGGAAAAGAAATGTAAGGTTGTCTGAAAGGGAGCTTGATCTTCTGTGAGGGCAATGCTATTGACAAGGTCACAACAACAATATACTCCAATATTTATGAGCTGATAAGGGGTATTCCACCTGGTGTAGTGGCAATCCTCAGTTTATACAAGGGTTACTAGCAACAAATACATAGAAAGCCCACCTGGTATAGCAGTAGAGATCAAGCTGATAACCATCACACCAGTCACAACCCTATACACTACTCTGGTGTTTATTATGTAATTGGGAGATGCAAGGTATGGGAACATAAACAAGAAACAAGAAACTGAACAAATGAATTCCAAACTGAACCCTGACACAGCCTAAATAACAAAAATCCCCTTTAAATTAATTTTTTGGACACAGACCTATTTTGGTTGCAGTAGAAATATTTGTACAGCTACTTGAGGCCATACTAATCTTTATTGTAATATTCTGGCAATAACTGGTTGTATATATTCTCCAGAGTGTAAATTCTTAACTGGGTTCTCTGTCAAAATAACCCATGTAGGTTTCTTTTATTGTTCTATTGAATAAAATCTGAGAACTTGGCTACACTTTGTTAACACCAAAATTTTGTCTCTGTTTCTCAAGTTCTAAAACAGGTGTTCATCAACACTGAAAACTCCTATGATATCCATATGAAGGAAAGACTAGGACTGAGTTACAATGAAGTGTTAATTGCTATTTAGGAATATGTTGTTATACATACTCTGGTTAATTCTCTCATTACTATATAGTGCATATTTTACATGTAACATAGTTAGCATGAGTTGTGAGGTGAGTGGACATCTATGACCAGTTACCACTGGACAGTTCACTCTGAACATTGATATGAATCACACTCCTCTCATTGGTAATGAAAGCCCCCTCACTTTTTGTCTCAATGGAAGTTGGGAGGATGTCATATATTTTCTTGAACAGGTGGCTAGTAGTTTAGTTAACCAGCCAATCACAATGTTGCTCTTCTACTAAATTGGCCAACTCAAATGCTCAGTCTGAAAAAGGAAAGTGGTAATTTTAAGAGACTGCATATTCTTATAGAGGTTGAACGTTGAAGAGGTAGATTTATCGACTCTAATGTACTTTATGATTGTGAGATTTCCATTCCATTTGTCGTTTTTTTTTTGCTAACAATGGGCCCCCGCGCGGTTAGAATTGGGCAAGACGAGAACTCAAAGAAGGTAAAGAGACGGCTCTACTCTTCTGTCGAGAATACCAAGTGTCGACAGATATATCCATGGCTAAGAAAGCTTAAAAATTGGATATTGTTTCATAAAAGACCTTATGATACAGAATTTGTCTGGATATGGTTGACGTCAGTGATGAAGCGGCAATACTCAGTCGGCTGTTACGGCCGTGTTGGGTCGAATGGCAAATAGTCTTCCAAAACTAGACTAGACTCATTTGACCATACGGTATATCCTAGTTTGCAGACGAATCAGTACGAGGTCTTAGTCTTCTATGCTCAACGAAAGCCCAAGATTTGTATAAAATTTTTTCTTTAAAAAACCCTAATAAACATCATAGTACAGTCTTAATGATGAAAAGACAAAAGTGACTCAGGATGTCATGCGACCAAAGTGGAAGAGTCAAGTGGGTAGGAAGCTATGCGCGCGTGTACCACTTGCAATGGATGTTAAAGAGGCATCAACGCATTCCGAAGCCATCTCCCAGCAAGTAATGGCGCCATGTTCGTGGTAGATCAGTCAAACTGCGGTGTTGGACAATAAACGAGGGTTAGGTGCATTACGTAATTTCCTGGCTACCGAAACCCTTTGCCCAACCGCACCCTTTGCCCAAGCCCAATTTACTCTTTTCTAGCTCCGATTACCTTCATCTACTTTCTTTCCTCTACCACTCCCATCCACCGTTTTGCCCCCATCCCCGTGGGTTGTTCTGGAATTTTGCATACGTTCCCCATTGTTTTGCTGATCGTTTCAAGCAGGCCCCACCCTAACACAGCTCTTACCGTACGCGTTTTCGTCGCTCCAACATTTTTATTGTGAATTCTATTAACGCGTATAATACAGATGTCTGACACACGTGAAGACTCTGTCTACCTCGCCAAGCTCGCAGAACAGGCCGAGCGTTATGAAGGCGCGTCGCATTCTTGTCTTGCTATCCTTCGATCGTGGAGCTCAGTGTCACGTCTGCAGAGATGGTAGAAAACATGAAGCGTGTAGCTTCTTCCGACCAAGAGCTCACCGTTGAAGAGCGCAATCTCCTTTCTGTCGCATACAAAAACGTTATCGGTGCACGTCGCGCGTCCTGGCGTATCGTTTCATCTATTGAGCAGAAGGAGGAAAGTAAGGGTAACGAGCAGCAGGTCGCGATGATCAAAGGCTACAGAGAAAAGATTGAGAGCGAGTTAGCCAAGATTTGCGAGGATATCTTGGAGGTACTTGAGAAACACCTTATCCCCAGCGCCGCTAGTGGAGAGTCGAAAGTATTCTATCACAAGATGTCCGTCTCGCATGTTTTATTCTGCTTCGTGGCATAGCACTTAGCTTATCTTTCCGCAGGATGGGCGACTATCACCGTTATTTGGCAGAATTCGCCACGGGTGATAAACGCAAAGACAGCGCTGACAAATCGCTGGAATCATACAAAGCCGCTTCGGACGTCGCTGTTACTGAGCTGCCTCCAACCCACCCCATCCGCCTTGGTCTTGCCCTAAACTTCTCCGTGTTCTATTATGAAATCCTTAACAGCCCTGACAGGTACTTGTACTCTACTTTCTATATTTGCTTCTCTATTTCTGATCTGTTCGCTCTAGGGCGTGCCATCTTGCAAAACAAGCGTTCGACGATGCTATTGCTGAGCTCGATACATTGTCCGAGGAGAGCTACAAGGATTCGACTCTGATCATGCAACTATTGAGAGATAACCTCACCCTCTGGACTTCGGATATGCAGGACTCAGGTCAGTTACTTCATCTCCTCGTGTCCATATCCTTTATAATATCTTCCGTTTCACTACAGACAAACCGGAAGCCAAGGAGGAGAGTGCTGATGCACCTGCGGAGGCCGCAGAATAAATGATTCGACATTATAGTGTCCTTCATACATTTCATTCTCTGTATAGCAAATCTCATAACGAATAATAAGAGATTTATAAGAGTGCAATACCGTGAGAATCTATAAAAACTCATGGTTGTAAACCCACCTGATTGCAGTATGAGATCAAATTAACACTGGCCTAACCGATCCTGACTTAGGAATAACCCGAGTCTTCCTAGTTAGTTATCAAAGTTTGGGACTGCTTGGCGTGGCTCTTTCCCCGGGTGATGACCTACAACGTCGCTCTTACGCGCGAAGCGCAAATAACATATATAACGTATCCTTTGCGCGAATCCCTGAAGCAACCAGCCCGCAACACATGTGTGACATTCAGATAAGCAACAATATAGATAAGGTCATCCGTCTTGATCCCGTTATCAAAAGTATTACATTGCAAGAACAAAATTTCTATCTCATTTTATAGTGGCTATGACCATTTCTAAGAGACTGTAGGTAAATGATTTGTGCTGTTAAGTAAAATGAGGTGGCAGATAGGTTTTCCATGCTATAGGTCCAAGAATCCCACACAACTTACTTAACATATTCTCTAGTAGTCATGCAAATGATAATATTGTCTTTTAACATGCAAAGTTGTGCTATGGTTATATTACACTTGAAGGCACACTATATGATCAAGATAGGTATGAATGTAGCATACCTTATCATGGCAGAGATAGTTGTAAACTCAATGCTGCTCTGAAAAATATTCAGGGAGGTTGACACTTGAAAATGGAACTGAAACACAGAGGCACAATGATATATTTATAACTATGTTATTTGTTTAAATATTATAATATATCAGAGGCTTGGCAGATTTTAAAAGTACATATGAATGCTCAAATAAATATGATATTTAGCATTAGATTACACTGACTACACAGGAGGGGAGAGGGGAAAAAGTTTATATTATAAGGGTGGATTCTTGTTAAGTGTATGCACAACACGCCCTTGGTTCGGGTGGTTCGGCTCGGTCCAATGAGCCGAAGACTGACATGGCGTTGGCTTCAACGTTCTTGCGTTGCGCCTATCTATCCGCCGAGCCACTATATTTCGGACGAGACTCGGTTAGGGACCAAGGGTACCAAATCGAGCGGTGGACGGAGGGGCTTAAGAACTAGAGGACGTATGTCTAACTAAGTCGATTATCTGAATGCAGAATACATACAGATAATAGGTAACTTATATAGGAAAAGAGAGACGATTAAGATATGCAACAGAGTTGCATTAGAGATGGAAACTAGAATGAAGATATGTGGAACGAAAGTACTAGAAAGAATGAGGGCGGGCATACATGCCCGTACATGTACCGAAGGGTACCGAAGCGAATGAAAAGGATAAGATGGGGTGAAGGAGAACATAACCGAGCCGAGCCGAACGTGATCCTAAGACTTGTAAGTAACGGACCTCAGTTGTTGCGGCCGAGTGAGCCGAGGCTCGGTAGATCGTACTTTGACAATTCTTGATAGAGTACAGAACGGTGCATATCCAAAGATATGAACCTTACATTAGTCATCTGTTTGTCAAGTCCAAGAGTTGTGAACATTGTTAATATCACATGGATATTCAGGCTGAGCACTTACTATAACAAGTGGACCTGAGTGGCCATAGGTGTGGAGCATTGTTCTTTTCCATTGTTCTTTTCCATTGTCTCCCTATACTGGACTTTACCACTCATTGTCTTTCATGCTTATTCTTCCTTTCTATTGTTCACCATTTTATTATCTATTTGTCTATTGTCTATTTCTCATATAAGTAGACCCTTGGGATAGCTAGTCACTTCAGTACTTCAAGACGAAGACTGAAGTTAGTACTAAACCACATATGTCATGTCATTATTAAAACTTCCATTTCATCATAACAGACTTGTGTTTAGGTAGTAACTTCTTCAAATATACTAGAGTACTTCAAGATGAAGACTGAAACTTGTGTTTAGCCTTTTCACAGACATAATGAGGGGTCCAAGCTATTGAAGTTAAACTGAGGGTATGGAGTCAAGGGGACTTGGCTTCAACTTATGTGTTACACCTTCCTACATTGTCTTATCCCTGATTTTGGAGAAGGTTCACAGAGAGGTTATGGAGAGAGTTACAGAGAGAGTTCATAGAGGTATCAAGAGGGAGACTAAATCAATATTCAAACTAGAGAACTAGCTATGAAGGTATGGAGGTTTATATACATGTGGAGGCCTTGTATTTAAAAAGAACAATGTAGTCTGAATGTGAAAGAGATAATATAATGGACTATGGAGTTACTACAAGGGGGAAGTGCACCATGTGGTGCAATGGAACATACTAGAAGATGATGCAAGGAATGATAGAGGTGGTGACATGGAGATCCATATGTTGGATGACAATAACAGAGTGGGGTAACATGTGTGCAGAGATCACATGAGGAGCTTGGAGTAGATCTGTTGGTTATAGAGTGCCCTGGAGGGGTGAACATGGCTCAGATGTGATTCAGAGGTGGATGACTAAGGGTACTAAAGTAGAGATCTATTAGAGGGGAACTGGGATCTAACATTTTTCAATAAATTATCCGGTATTATTAGCCATATTACATTAGTCACACACATACTATGTAATTCTGTAACAAGCTACTACCTCTACTCAAGCCAAATAGTTGTTCTTTCTATGGTCCTTAATTAGTGCCACCAAAATTCAACATAAAAAGATCATAGGCTATATTATAATCATAGGATTGAGGTCTTGCATAAGCTCAGTGAGGTTTGGAGTAGGGCTTAACTTCAGCTTATATGCTGTGCTATTCAGATCCTATTGTATCTCTAATTTCAAAAGGGCATGGTTTGCAGAACATATGAAGGAGATCTTAGTCAATTTTCTGACTACTGAGCTACTAATTTACATACACCTTATATACTGGATTAGTGTTTCAAATAATCATCTGATTTCAAGAACAAAGGGATTCCAAGAATAGAATTAACACAAGGGTGAGGTGAAACAAGGATGAGTTAGAACAAAGTTAAGTAAGGGTGTGTAACAATTGTTGTTGTGAAGTTTAACGGAAATTACTGAATGAGAAAATATATTATAGGTGGAGAAGTTAACTGAAAAAAGAAATGATGTAAGTGAGGCCTATCCTCAGAGGCTGAGTAAAACAAAATACTCAGAAAGAAATAGAGGTAGTTTAATCAGGATGACTAAGCAAGCAGGGATCTCACTGGCAAGATCCTAACAGTATTCCCTCCTTATAGCTGAGCTCACAAGGTCATGGTAGTTAAGCTTGGGCTGAAAAATTTGAGTTTTAATTCTCTGGTAAGGTCAATAAAAAAGGTGGGTGATAGCTATAATGTTGCTATGTGATCCCAACCCATTTTTGGCCCTAGTAAACAGATCCTGAATTCAATGTTAACAATTTTTTCTGGAAGTACATTGGTGAACAGCTTATTGACATGCATAAACCACTGGTTTGAGGGGTTAAAGTACAAGAGTAATAAGGTTTGTGAACAAGGTTCTAAAACCTCAGGTGTTACTGATAAAGTTATTTTTAGTACCAGCACCTTCAACTTATGTACAACATAAGTGATAAGGGCAACTCCTTTATAATATATCATAATATCAAGTTTGTGAGTACCTTGGAAGACTCAATGTGGAGCAACATGAGGTGTGTCAAGTTGTCATGTGCTAACTACAGGAAGTTGTTGGCAGGGAAGATCTTGTAGACTGACACACAGCAACAGAGCCTTTGGGGCTTGTCAATATGGAAGGCAAAGACAAGCCCCAAAGTTGCACTGTATACCTTACATAAGCTAAGTCAGTGCCCACCTTAACATAGACAACAGGCACTTAAATAAGCGCCAATAATACTCATGCATGGGAAAAAAAATCACAGCCCAACACCCTCCCCTGATGAGTTACCACTGCAATCATCACATATACTTCCCAATACCCATCAGTTTCCTACATCTATCTGTAGGGTGCATATATGCACTATACCACCTTTGAGAGCTCCAATCATAATATATATCATTTTTGCTCAAACAATTGGACAGAACAGTTCAACATATGTTCAAATATTTTTCAGAATTTTTCAGAATTTTTATGTGTGTGTTCACAAGTTCTGTCTATTTCTTTCTGTACACTATTGCATGCCACTCACTTTTGCCTCTGCTTCAAGGCTACATAGGTGACCTGATAGTTTGGTAGAATCTGATGACTTAACTGCCCAGGCATTGGATTATGTAACTGAGGTTCAGCACCTACCTTGCTTACATAATGAGCACCTAAAGGGTGCCAAAGGGCTGGTTTATGCATATATGTGGGTGAGACACTGCCCACATATGCACTCCCTCCTCAATGTGAACCACAACTGAGGAGGTGAGCTAGCCATCATATAATTATGATTTTATAATAATTTTCTTATTATTTCTTTTTCTATAGTGTAATTACTAGGGTTCCCTCAAATCTCTGCTAACTACTGTAGAAAAGTTGCTATATTCCATCACTATCCACCTTAACTTGCTCCAGTGACTTGGTGAGTAGATCAGCAGCCATGTCTGTGGTGGGAATAAGAGGGGACTGAGGGTGCCACCAGTAACTTTATCATGTTGGTTATCAATTTGAAGAATAGAAGATGAATCAAAAGTGTGACCAAGTTTAGCAAGGAATTGATGAAACCAGACCTCCTCCTGTTGAGCATGAACTGCAGCAACAAACTCAGCCTCAGCAGTGGAGATAGTACACAGTTATAAGTTTTCTGGACCAGCCAATTGTACCAGTGCCCATTTTGAGAAGGTATCCATTGTCTGTATTTCCAGCATGGTCAGTATTGGTGTAGCTTTCAAAAAGTTCACCTGATAGTGAAGGTACATAGACAAGCTGATAATCCATCATCCCCTCAGATATTGGAAAAGGTGTTTGGCTGTTTTCCTGTGTGCCATGCCAGGTTTCTGGTTGAATGTCAAATTACAATCTACCAAGCCTCAGTTCACTCAGTTGTACCAACCAAAGTCCCTACATACTAAATAACAATTCACAGACTTACAAGTCATAAGTGTACATTCAGTTTGGTTTGGTACATTCCACTTTGTTCTATTCCCTTTTAAATCATTTGCTTTCCTTCAGTACCCCTTGGTACATGTACAGGCATGTATTCCTGCCTCCCTTCATTCATTCATTTCAATCCAGATTTCTTACATTCTGGTTTCCATGCCTTATGCAATGTTGTTGCATACCTTATGGCAACTCTGTTTTCTATATAAGTAATTAGTTCCATGTATGCATTCTCCATTCAGATTATCAACTAAGTTAGGCATATGCTATCAGCACTAAGTCTGTTGTCCAATCATTCAGTACTGACAATCTTGGGAACCTACTGAACCTCCACCCAAAATCCAGTGGCACAGGCAGGTAGATAGATGCAATGCAAGTACATTGAAGCCAATGCCATGTCTACCTCAGCTCATTGGACTGAGCTGGATACCCAAACTAAGGGCATGTGCACACACACTTAACATTGAACTGGCACAAGACTCCAACAACATAGGTAATGTCAGGTCAAGTTGCAACTGACAGGTACATCATGGAGCCAACAGCAGATGCATAGGGAATATTCTTCATCTCAGCAATCTCCTCAAGAGTCATAGGGGACATAGAGGATGACAGTTTGAGACCAGGGTGTATGGGGGTAGTGACAGGTACACTGTCTGCAAGGTTATAATGATCAAGCATGTTATAGATGTACTGATGCTATAAGAGGCAGAGATATCACTGTGAGTGGTCCCAAGTAAACTCAGTGCCAAGTAGACTGGAGGTAGGGCCAAGGTCATGTAGCTTGAACTGTTTGGCAAGTTTGGTCTTAGCATGTGAAATGGCAGATATAGATTTGGAAGCCAGAGTGAGATCAACAACAAAGACAGGGACAAAGAATTTGATGTCTCCTTGGATCCAGATATAGATCCTGGTGTCAGAATTGATACAGGATGTGTTGCAGATAAAGGAATAAATGATACCATTTTAGATGGGTACATAAGTAAAACAAATAAAAAATAGATACAACTAGGAACTAGCACAAAAACAGTAGCTATATGCATGGGACATTAAAGACAACTAAAATACAAAGCCAGCACACAAAGAATCTCATCTATAGCTACATTTCCCATGCTTCTATGAATATTTTACATGTACAGTTGACTCAGGACTCGGTTCACGGCACTTTAGCCCCTTGGTGGCTAAAGGAGTGGAAGGAATGGAATGGACATAGGGAGTGATACAGGGGCTTTAGGAACAGTGGACTAAGCAGGAAACAATTGGATATGATGATAAAATGGAACGGAAAAGGTCCAAAGAGATTAGGAACAAAGGGGCGACTGGGAGGAGCACATATGTCACCACCCAGAAATGCCGACTGGTTCAGGAGTTGTACAGCATGCTACTAGTTTTGGGTAGCATATGAGACATGAGAGGATAACAAAAGGAAGGATCAGGACAAGTTTATACCATCTTTCTCTGTTTGCAATAGCCTGGGTATAGCATGTTGAAAATAAGCCCCAATCCCCCCTTATTGTCCCACCATACTTAGTTTATCATATTTCACTTCATTATCATTCCATTCTACTTTATCTACTTCTCCTCCTGCCTATCAGTCATATCCCACATTTCCCCACCTGCCGCTCCTCCTACCATTGTCGCAGCACCACCGAGTCCGAGTTGAATCCGTCTACCCGCAACACGTGCAAGTCGCGACGCGTATCGCATCACGTGACATCGTCACCGTCACATCACCATCACACCATCGTCACTGTCGTCGTCACCGTCACCGTCACGTGCGCGCGTCAGTCACGCGTCAGTCACACACGCGCGCAAACTATCGCGCGCACAACATCCTCATTGCCACCACATACCAACGGTCATGCATACTACATGCATATCTCCCCACACACGTACCCCGAACCGGCACGCGCATATATGCGTGCGCAACGACCGGAACAACGACAACGCATCACACGCGTCACTGCGGAGATCGCACGCGCTTCTAGAAGGGGCATGCACAGGCATACGCAACACACTTAGACGCTACTTTTAGTATATAAGAAAATGTATTAGAATA
>QFEC01002439.1:0-20886 GCA_003316585.1 Gomphus bonarii | reverse complement strand
TGGGCACGAGTGGGGGAACGACACAGTGTACGTACGCGTAGATGGACGAGGTATGGCCCTTGCTGTGTTCGGGCCGTGGGTGGTGTTTCAGCCGCAATGGGCACGCGGTTACGTAAGGGCCTCGAGGCAGCAGGAGAAGTGAAGCGGGCCTCGAGGCATCAGAGCTCGGAGAGTATAACAGCACTTCCACAGACCTCAGCTCTCTCTCCACTTCCCCTTCCACAAAACGCGACACGCGCACGCGTCGTCGCCCTCGTTTGTTGCACTACTACTAACAACACACTCTCATTTACATCTATCTAATACTGCGCCGACTTGGCTGTCGTCGCTGCTGCTGGTGAGTACTCAATCTCCGTGCGTCGACGTGGGTGGGGGGTGGGACCGATGTGACGGTCGTCGAGGGTGGACGATCCGGTGACTTCGTCTGTTGCGATTATTTTGATTTGATGGTCGCGCTTCCCTTGTCCCTGTTCACATTTTATTATCTATTATTTGATTAGTCAGAACGCACTTATTTAATGCGCTCTTATACTCGTTCGCTTTTTCTTCGTGCTCGCCGTCGTTGTCTCTCTCCCCTGCGTTGCATCGCACGCCTCGCAGCAGTCGTCTCGCCGTCGTCTCGCCCGCGCACGCGCCTTCCCTCCCGCTTTCATTAGCCCACGTCCACTCTCCCTCCTTGTAATTTCCACACGACCACACCCACGTCCCCGAGAGCCTGCTCACCCTCGCCCGCCTCGGTTGCATGGTCCTTGTGGTCAGCCTTTTCTTCTCCACGACGCGTCGCGTTTTTTTCCCCCACCTTTCATGTTTGTCTCTGTTGTCCACGACGCGTCCCTTCTTTCTTCTCACCTCCACCATCTGTATCCTACTGTCTATATCTCCTGTATAATTTTTTCTCTCGTTGTATTCTTCCCTTGTCCAACTACTTTCTGACAATGTCCTCTCCATGTCCTCCCCCTTCTAGCCCAACAGCCTTACCACCACCGCCCCTGCTAGACATGAAAGACGTCTCCAACACCACCTCCTCCAAAGCCGCCCGTCTGTCCATTTATCCCAGGAAACGTCCCTCCCCCGTCCGCGACGGCGGCGTCGTCAAGGTTCGCAGGTCGCCCCCACACCCCGTTCTCACCGCCGCGCACCGCCGCACCCCCCGTGCCCCAGAACTCCAGCGTGCACGCGAGGCCCAGCTCCTGTCCCAGGTCAGAGACACGCGTCTGCTCGAGGAGGAGTATCGCTATGATATCCTCAGATACATGCATGATATGGAGGTGTGTCGCGCCCCATCGCGTCTCTTTCCGCGTCGTACGTGTCGCTTACTTCCCGCACAGCAATGCACCATGTCCTCTACCTCCTCCATGGATCTCCAGCCCGAGATCCGCTGGCATATGCGCCCTTGCCTCGTCGACTTTCTCGTCGAGGTCCACCTTACGTTCCGTCTCCGCCCTGAAACTCTCTATCTCACACTGAATATAATCGACCGCTACGTTTCTCGCCGCATCGTGTACATCAAGCATTATCAATTGGTGGGCTGCGCCGCCCTCTGGATTGCCGCAAAGTTCGAGGACGCAAAGGACCGTGTCCCCACCGTGCATGACCTTGCCCAGATTTGCCGTGAAGCCTACGACGAGTCTGCCTTTATCCAGATGGAGCATCACGTCCTTGACACCATCCAGTGGATCGTCGGCCACCCCACCGCTGAGGCCTGGCTCCGCCTTGCATGCCATGACACAGTCATGGAAGACACCAAGACCCAGCATGTAGCCCGGTTTGTCATGGAGATCACCCTCTTCTACCGGGAATTCGTAAAGTACGCTCCTTCCGCGATTGCAACCGGCGCGCTCCTCCTCGCCCGGTACACGTGCGGCAAGCAGCGCAGAGTGAGATTCGCGCGTCCTCACTCCCTCTGATGCGTCGCTGACATGCCCCCAGCCTTTCGAAGAAACAGATGACGCTCTACAGATCGTGGAGCTTCTCGATAATCACCTCGCCAAGCACTCGCACGAGCTTTCAGAGACACTTGTAAAAAAGTACTCGTTCTCGTACTACTCCAAAGCCTCGACCCACATCCTCCAGTTCTACCTCGAGGGTCGACGCTTCTGCCGCCAACCCTTGCCTTCCCTCCCGCCCATTACTCCCGTCCATTCACGCGAAGGCTATGGGAGCTCGCCACTGTCATGCGTTAGCACACCCATGACCAGCTCCACGAGCTCAGAGTCGGATGATATGCCTGTCACCCCGACCAGTCCTCGCATCGGCGACCCATTCTCAGTCGCAGTCGCCGGCGCTGATGATAAGGAGAACATCCTCCCACCTTCGATGCAGATGCATGTTATGCAGCACCAGCACCACTCTCCTGCTGTAAAACACGTTTCTGACGATCCCTCTGGTATGTCCACCAACATCTTTCCCGTTGCGCCTGGCGCAGTCACGTTTGGACGCCCCAAACTCAACGAGATTAATCGTGCTGCGCCCGCGCGTGTACCAACTCCTCGCACGGCAAATGTGCACTGAATGCTGCACCGTCTGTCGCGTCGCGCCGTTTTCAGCCTCACCACCGACCTCCATCCACTCATTTGACACCAAAACGCCGTTCCGTTTCGGTCGCATGTGCATTGTCTCCCGGCACCACCACCCGTACACTCGTCTGCAACTCAAAGCCTCGCCCATACAAAATGTATAACAATACCAGCACTTACTACCAACCCGTGCACTATCGTTCCCGTATCAATTTCGCTATCGCAAGTCTCAAGTACCCATTATCATGCATTCTCTCCAGAGCCCCGTCGTAGGCACGCATGCCCCGCCGATGGCGCCATGGACGAAAAGTCTCGAGGGTCACGTCGAGGCCATTCGACGCTGTCCCGTATTGGACTTGTCTCTCTAAGCCTTGTCTCGACTTACCGTCTCTGTTTCTTGTCTCCACACTCATTCCACTGTCTCTTATGCAATCACCATCCAATCATCTTTTATCTTTTCTACCCTTTTATACACACCTATCCCCTTGTGGTTCGGGTTGTTGACCTCACTTACCCCCTCCTTCGATATCCTTGTCTTTATTTTATTTTTATCCCCACCCCCACACTTTCTCGAGGTCAACAAGCTCTCCCCCACTTGGTTTCTCATTCCCAACACAATATACATTCTACACACACTTCTATTTTTCCTTTTTCTTTTCTTTTCTTTTTTCTTTAACATTTCCTGTCCATTTCTCTCTGCACAATGTTTGTCTGTGTTTATCATCTCAGCATGTCGCACAATACAGGGGTCTTAAAGGTCTCCAATCCGAACTTGTCACAAAGGGCATACTCTCTTCGGTCTTCTTGATCATTTGTCTATGATGTTGTATTCCGGATAAACTGAGCGTATATTGCTGCCGCGTGTGAATTGCTTCAATCGCCCTGGAGCCTTTTGAATGGGTTTGATAGGACTGTTTTGGCTTAAGGGTCTCGCGATGTTACCCCAGAAGGCGCGGCACGGAAACGACGAATAATGCATCAACGTAGCAGATGTGGCATATTCAACCGCGCATCACTTATAACTACTTACATCGCGTATCACACACGCCGCATGATAGGAAAGGACACTCTCCCGAATTCCGTGACAGGTTTTCAAGCTCCTCACTGGGTTAGTACAACTTGTACTATTACATTCAATTACATATGCACATGATGACCTTATTCCAACACCCATTTCCCAGCGCTCTGTTTAATGTATACGGGCCTCTTCTCGTCTAGGCTAATACGTCCCGCGTTTAAGATCGCAGTCGTGAGAACGGTGTTCGCGATGGTGGGCAGTCCGTGCTTGTCGTAGTAGCCGGGTAACGTCTCCTTCGCATTAACGCTGCGCGAAGCGTCGATGAACTTCTCGATAGACACATATCCATAACCACGCTGGCCATCGAAGTGTCCACTTTCCGAGGGAGAGTATTTCATGTAGAAGGGGTTGTAGCTGAATTGCAAGCGGTCACGGTAAGCGCTGCATCATCACAAGAAGGCTTACTATGTTTTACCCTGTCCATCCACAACGATATCGTACCCTCTGTGTGCTTGATCGACACTCACTTCGCCCTGGATTCCCCATCAAGAACCACACACACGAGTGAAGTGCAGATCCGCACCTTCTCGGCCATATAATACCACTGCTGGGCACTGTGTACACCACTCGTCGTTGGGGCCGTCCACGACGCCGTGTACACTCCGGTACCCTTATGCTTCGGGCTCTTAATTGACTGCCAGTCCACCAAAAGCGTGATTGTATCTTCCGTCTGCGGGACGCAGTTGTACGGCTCACTAGTGGCTATTCCGGTGGCGGCGCTCGCTACGACTCGCGTAGGGTAGGCTTTGTTGGTGAGCATCCAACAGCAGATATCGATATGATGACTAGAAAGATAATATGAAATGTCCGAGTCTTTACCGGCCCAGGCACGGAACGTCTCTAGCTGTGTTTTTGGCTGGGACATCCATGCAGAGAAAAAGTTAAATTCCCCAAGTGCATCAGAGCGGGCTTTGGCATCACTATATGCGGGGTCAAACCTGCCCAGAATCAGATGAGCAAAATGATCCCTATAAGGCAGAAAGGTTATGCCAACCTCTTATGATGTTCAACAAACACAACGACATTATGCTTTTGAGCCCTTTCAATCAAGTCTTGATGATGCGTCAACAGCTGAGTTGCAGGTTTGGTCACGAGAACATGAAGACCTCGCTCAATGGCATACACCGAAATTGGATAATGCGTGCCTGTAAGTAAGTGATATAAGCATTGATATAGACCTCCTCTTGAAAGCCGCACTGTCAGGGGTAAAAACGATCACAGCATCACCAGGAGACAGTTCGTCGATGGCTCGCTTATCTAAACGGACTAGTGTCAATTCATATGGCACACCTGATGTTTGGAGACCGACAGCATTCAGGATCAATTATATCTTCTTCGGGATAACTCTTGAATCTTGGAAATCCGTCAGAATGTAATATATTAAGTAGTTATGCATCACTTACGAAATATCCATGTCCGCATACACTTGGGCTATCTTCTCATCCAAGTGTTTACGTATTGCCGGGAATTTCGTTCCATTTGTTCCGACCATTCCCAAGCGGTCCACCTTAGGATGGCTATTAACAAAAGCAGGCCACCCAACGTGGGGAATTACCTTTCCCAGTCTCCTGAGATCGAAAAGTGTCAAACCGACAACCTGCAGAAATATATGTTGAGCCTTTTGGTGGTTTGTAAACTTGAAATAGTAGTATCCTGACCCCAATCTAGAATGCCGAACATGAGTATTCCATGCATCGTGTTATTAGTGACCTACTTTCTTGTCTGACTGAGAGGCTCCTGAACCTGTCCATCCAGTCGTGTACTCCCCCTACGACATGAGAGTTGAGCTCTGATTCGCAGTGTTATAAATACCGTTTGACGCACAGTACCGCCTGGAAGTCATCAGCCTGCAATATTATCCTGGGTAAACAGGAGTCTCACACATCAGAACATTGAGTTTCTTAAGCACCATGGCTCGGTATCTGGATGAGAGTAAGAGAGAAACCAAGTAATCTCCTGTTCATCCGTCCCAGTCCCACAGGAGTGACCGTAGCGGCCCGGACATTGAGAGAACCAAGTCCAGGGCGCTTACGGCGGAGTGTGAAATATATATGAAGATCTTTAGATCAGTCGGGGTACCGTTGCAAACAGAGTCGTTATCAACATCCCGATAATATGACAATTCCGGTTTTTTCGTGTGTCCTCGCCTCTTGGGTGGAACCGATCAGGCGCTTCTCTTACAGGTTGTCAAGAACTCCGCAGACAATGGTAAGTCCTTGTCATGATACCCGCTCGCTTCAAATTCATATCCCCGACTTATTGACCATTGAATAGCGATAAGATGGATAATATAGCAGACAGCCGCCTGTGCCAAGAATTCGTCTATACAAGCACGCAGCAGAGTTAAGTCCAACAACGCTCGGTTTGATATTTCCTGTCAAGCGGGCTGCCGATGGCATGCAGTGCACTAGAACGTGGGCTTATCTGTCGGTTTGTGCAGCCCTCCGGCCGTTCCCCACAAATCTGTCACATGCGATTCTCAACAGCTTCTCTGTCTGCTTGTTATTTTGGACGCCGATATCCTATTAGAGAAATATACCATCCGCAGGAAACGCTCTATTTTTTGGCCCTCTGTCGCATATGTTGGAGACCGGGCGTCCCTTTGGAGCCCCTTGGCAAAGATATTATGAAACGCCAGCTCTGAAACGTCATCTCTGCTCTGTCAATCTCAACTAAGACATCTAATGCCAATTGCCAAGAAATCTTTGCAAAAAGGATGTGCCATGGTTTATTTATAATGCCTGGAAACGGACTGTCACACCTCGGAGTATGATAGATAGATGCAATATTTGAACCCATTGTTCCAAGAACGGACATGACTTCAGGAATAGAGGCGCCGAACTGGATCACATATAGACCCAGGTGTTACAATTCTCGCCTATTCGATTGAATCATTTGCCATGAGAGGAGGAACCATCCCTGGTTACGTGACCTACTTGGATGTTTGATATTTGGAGATCTCGGGCTAAGTCTTTATATGAATCTAATTGCGTTTGCACACAAGAAAGAATAACCCCGGCTTTGTGGGCTGAAACATCAAGAAAGCTGGATATATCGACAGGATTTCCGCATGTAGCTTCAGACGTCAACTTGATAAAAAAAATCATGTATATGTCACCTCCCCTAGTAGGTAAGAAATCGCGTTGCACACTTTCCTCAGACTGTCTTTCGGACGATCTGCATATCCGCAGAAGGGGTTATTCAAAGGAAAGAAGAATGAATTGATGGATAAGGTCGCTGCAGCTCCAAGCCGTCAGGAACTCAGAAACTCGTTTGCATCTGCATCACTAAATGGATTCGAAGCTAGCGACTGCCAGTACATATGCCAGCTGTGAAAGTTCAATTGCGGAGAAGTGTTATGATCCTATTTGGATATCGAAAAACATATGGACAAGATCCTCAATTCAGTCCAAGTCTCCCGAGGAGACTTGTCTGAATCACCTTTTCGAGGGTATGGCAAGGAAGCACGGAAGGTGCAATGTGTTCCCTGTAACCAGTCAGGGAAGTTATTGAGCCTTTATTGAGCATTATTTGTAAAGTTGCGACATTTAATAAGGAATTGGATCCAAGAATATTTGGTCATTGGGACACGGTCATGATCGTCGTCAGTTCAGACAGTGCGGCCTCAAAGGGTCGTGGATCTCAATCTGCATTCAGGGAGATCCTACCCTGTGTTGTGATATTAGTATGTCAGTAAAGACTGGGCGCCACGTACTGGTGCATACCATGCACCGGCATCAGCGCGAATGGTGTTCAAGTGCCTGAACCGACCGATTCGGAATGCAAGCACTTGAAGGCACAACCAGATAGTTGCAAGGCGATGAGACAGGCTCCATGTTTCTCCATTACGAAATGGTGGAAGTACAAGCTTCATTGGGGACATCGATCTCTGGCAAGGTCATCTGGTCCTAAGTTTCACATAAACTCGACGAGCCTTGAGGCAAGTATCGTTAAGTACGATTGAGCATCTAGATATATCCTCCGGATCGGGGCAAGAGAACGAATTAACGACTTCCGCGTCATCAGAAATAATGTCTTTATCTGATGGATTATATGAGATTGGATATGCAAGCAGAGGGCTTGTTATGGCGTCGAAAGGGTGATGGTTAGAAAGTAGCCTTGTGATTCATTAGACATGATTGAGACTGAGGGAAAGTGAAGGGTGAGAATAGAGACTGCTATAAAAAACCCCACCAACAAGTGGCATTATTCCCAAGTAGCATTATTCCCATCTGATCAAATGCCGAGAGATCAGGAAACATGGGAAATCAAGAATGTATAATGTGTGCGAGACGAAAGTGCCGAACGTGCCGAACGAGTCCCTATGGAGAGGCGACTGCGCTGTGCAGGTTAGTGAGGTGGGACCGTGAAAAAGCAAGTAAATCTGTCACATCATTTGTCTACGTATTCCATCTGTAGTTTTGAAATAATTTAGATTCAGTTAGAAATGACTAGTGCTCGGACAGGGAAGAATTAGACGTATGCAAAACAAGATTGAAATATGCAAGCAATAGAGGGGCTGCGACGCGAAGACAAGCACGGTCACGTGCCCTGCAGGAAAGATTACTATTAGCCATGCCTCCGGTCGTCCGGGAGTTCTACCTCCATCTGGATATTCGGCAAGGTGGCGTTGTCAAAAGCGCTTTTTCTGCCCCGCTACGTGGGTTTGTCGTTGCGACTCAATCGACACTTTGCAATGTCATCAGCTACAGTAACCAAGCCAGCCCATCTCGCCCATCTTGCTTCTATCGATCTATCCAGTTATGATGCTGAGCAGTCTCGGCTCATGGACGAACGGTGCATCCTTGTAGATGAACAGGATCAAGCATGGGGTGCTGCAGACAAGAAAACATGTGAGCGCATACAGCAAACTTCCTATAAAATTGTTCTCAAATGCGGTTGAGAAAGGCCACTTGATGGAAAATATCAACAAAGGTCTCCTTCATCGGGCTTTTTCAGCCTTTGTATTCCGTCCTTCAGATGGCAAGCTGTTGCTGCAACAACGGGCTTCAGAGAAGATCACTTTCCCCGACATGTGGACAAACACTTGTTGTTCACACCCCTTGGACGACTTTGAGGAAGAGAAAGTAGAGGCGGATCAGCACGGTGAGCTATTGTTTGGTTATTTAATTTTCTGACTCTAAGCGACACTCAGGTGTCAAGGTAGCTGCATCCCGCAAACTAGAACACGAGCTTGGCATTCCCAAGTCCCAGACTCCGATCGATCGGTTTCAATATCTCACCAGAATACACTACCTGGCTCCATCTAGTGGGATTTGGGGAGAGCACGAGGGTGAGTTATTCGATAACCTATTCCCGTGGGTTGATTCTACTTGAATCGTAGTGGACTATATCCTGTTCCTCACGGCAGACGTCACTGTCACTCCAAATCCTAATGAAATCCGTGACCATAAATACGTTTCAAAAGAAGAGTTGCAGGCTATGTTTAATGATAAGGGTGTGTTAATTCAAACGGCTAAACACACTTATAGCTAACAAATTCTGATATAGCAAACTCGTTTACGCCGTGGTTCAAGCTTATAGCACGCGACTTTCTATTCGGTTGGTGGGACGAGCTTCTCGTTCGTAGGGCGTCGGTAGACGCACCACTCGTTGCTCAAAGTCTGGCAGGGATAGTGGACGGCGGTCAAGTTGTTAAGATGGTATGAGATTTGGATTTAGTAGGCTATGAGCGAGGAATATCTTAGGAGACTAATTTATGTCGCGTGGTGCAAGCTTTGCAGTTTTACTGTAATTTGAACGGATTCACATTTCTCACGTTTTCTGGGTCAGCGCCGAATTTTCGGAGTTTAGGTTGTCTTGACTTCTATCAAGATCAACCGCTTGAATCGTGTCGGATGGTCTCAAGCGTCACAGGGGTTCATGTTCTGCATGACCTATGGTGTACTACTCGATACGCCGGCGTGTGCGACATCCTCTGCGATGGGTCTTGGCTACAATCTTGTCCACGACTCTTTTGCTATCTCTTTCGTCTCCTCGTGCATATTCTCACCCATTAGTACATGAAGGTGCTCACACATTGCACAAATCGTGGTGGGGTTCTTATTTACCTGTCGGAAAATTTTGGTTCCGCCGACCACCACCTCATAGACATCACCACCACCATCACCATCACCATGAAGAGAGTCTGCATCTATCATCATGGGCAGAACAAACGTGGCGCCTGAACATTCACGAGTTGAGGGCCTTGGTTGCTGGAACAAACGGCTACTATGTGCGAGATTGGAGTGTTGGACTTGGTTGGAACAATGTGAGAACTTCACTGGGCTGTTCCTTACAGCAATGAATGATTTACTCTCTTAGCTCCGTTATATCATCGAGGCTTCATTGTTGCATGCCAAGCTGTTGAATCGAGTGTTGGTGTTGCCTTCGTTCGTTTATGCTAGATCATGCGAATTCCCCATGCACGTTTCTTTCCTTTCCTGGTCGAAAGTGAACATATCCTGACTCAATAGGCAGAGAAGTATGTTCTCAATATGGCCTTTTTGTCGAACGGTCAGACGTCGTCGGATGGGATAATTGGGATGGTGCACCACTTAGTACCCTGGCTTGGCAAATTCCAATGCAGGAATGTTTTATCTTCAGTAATGTCTCATGAACCGATTATTAACTGACATTGTGACATATAGCTTATGTTGGATCTTCCTCATTTACGAGATGTATACCCGGTTATCCTGACCTCCGAATTTTACGAGCTACATGGTCTGGATCCTCGTATGGAGTCTTTAGCTGGTGACTGGAATCGTGGTGAAGAAAACGTGTCTTTTCCATCTATGCACGTAATTCCTAATGGCGATTACGATCCTTCAAACATCATTCGTGTGGATACCCTTCAAAGTCTTCCGACAATTGACACGGTGGATTTCCGTGTTGATGAAATACTCAAGTCCGCTCTTGGAGATCAAAACATCCTACAATGGAACGATGCCGTCCAAGTTCTTCAACACGGAGAATGGAAATTAGACACGGAGGCAGATATACAACACATAATTACCTCAGGAGGCTGGGTAGTAACTCACACGTTCTTGGGAGCGTAAGCTACTTTCCGTTCAGAGATTATCACATGGTTATTTACTACCGCTGCTTTCAGAGGGGGCATGGACTACACAAAAACAGTGGTCGACCCTATTAGACAGGTCGTACCTCGTTCTCGGGTCCGTGGCCTCGTTGAGGATTACCAAACTGTAACGTCCGAAGTCCTTTTACTAGAAGGCGAGACCCATTTGGGGAGAAAGCCAGTGCGTCTAGCGTCAATGAATCCGTTAATGTATGTCACGTTGATTGATTTGTCATGATTTGTAGGGTGGGCTTCGTTTCACGACAGAGTCCGCTCGTGATGAATATGCTCGCCTTGTTTTGTTCGGATTTCGTCCCATTCTTCCTGTTCGAAGGCTCGCAAAGAGTCTGGCAAACCGCATGAAAGACCGGTGTGGTGGGCGGATGTGGATGTCTGCGCATATGCGACGCGGAGATTTTGCCGTGGTTGGGTGGGTCATGGAAGAGACGATAGAGGCTCACTTTGAAAGAATAAGAGCCCATCTGGACGCTGGACGTGGTGTGCTGAAAGAAATTACTGTTCCCGAGACGCATATATTCGGCGTTGACCCAGATACAGAGGTATCGCAGCTGGCCCCACCCCTGGAGGGTGATCCGTCAGTCTGCCTCCAGTCATCTTATACTGTACCATGAAATACTGACCATATTATAGCTTTTTTCTAGCGACCGACGAGCGCGATAGCCACGGGTTGGAATATCTGCGGAACACTTCAGCAGTGCTGATCAACGACCTCCTGACAATTGAAGACAGGCGGATGATCGGATGGCCACTATTATTCACAGACATTCTGGGTATAATCGAGCAAAGTCTTGCCACGGAATCCGCTTTTTTCTATGGCCACGCACTCTCCAGCTTTGCTGGCGGTGTTCTTAATATGCGTGCCGCAAGAGGAGCTGACCCACGGACAATATTCATCGATTGAATTATGTTCACTTTGATTTTGCTGAGGGTCTTGTTGTAAGTGTATGTCAAGCTCAAAGTGGCTTCAATGCTTGTCCACTGGAGTATGACTACACCAGCATGTGAACGTCAGCATCAACGATCCTTAGTAAACATTTATTGCAGGAGTAATACTTCCATAGCCTTATTCATCATAGATAGACACTTTCTCATAAAGCAATACAATCCAGTGAGATATAAACGCAATTACAATAAAAATTCATAAGAATTAATACATGATATACATACAGTCTAAACTTCTTGTTCATAAGGATCAATATCATCTACAGCACCCCAAGTATCATCGTCCTTTTCACCGTCGGCGTCCTGATCGTCATCGCTATACGCCTTTGTACTAGCATCCATGGTTGTATCCTCAGTCCTGTCCCCATCCCCATCATGATTGGTATGATCTCTCCGCGATTGTGATTTCCGAGCCGGCTTTCGTGCGCCAACGCCGCCACCCGACTCTTCAATGACAACCATGGCTTCCCCATCACTTTTATCCTCCATATGATACAGCCCGTCTTCGTCATCTGCGTCTTTGTCTTGCCCAGTATCGATTGTCGTCGTTCCACCGAAGAGCGTGTCGTAAGCGGAGTAGTTAATCTTACGACTGAATTTCTTATTTTTCGTGACGAAGTTGCGCACAGACTCCGCAGCCGTGGCGCCGTGTGCGTTCGATGCATCTCTGGGCTTGTTGCTCGTACCAGTTTTACGTCGCTGCATAAGAAAAGCAGTGAGACGATCATCGAAGCGATAGGTCTGGGTTCCGCAAACCTTGCGCGTCTTTGGATTGTTGGCCTCTCCGTTTTGTTGGAGGATGGCCTTCGCTTCAGCAGCAAACTTAAACAGACTGAGGAGGAAATATTATATTGACACTTACCTGCTAGGTTCTCCAAGTACTCGCGATTCAGCTCTACCCATATTCGTTCCTTGATTTTGACTTCGTCATCGCTAAGGATCATTCGGTCCAGTTCTTCCTCGTCCAATCCAAGCAATTCATCCACCAAAATTATGGAAGATTGATGTCGCTGTTCTGCAGTGTCCAAGGCGTCCGCGAGGAGACTCCCCTGTTCGTTTTCAATAAATTCTGATACCTCTGCTGTGAGGAAAGAATCGAAAGTCTCGTCCAAGGGAGAAGCAGGCGGAGGAAGCTGAGAGGGAGGGTATACCTCTCTTGAGATTTCAGGTCTCGGCAAATTCAGCAAACGCGGGTCAATGGCTGAATGATCAGGACCATCGATTTCATGGAAAAGAGTACTATTGTCACCGTTTCCTTCACATTTATCGTCGCACCCCTTGTCGTCCAGAATGTTTTCTTTATCATTTTGTAATTGGCCATCCTCCGCGTCAGGTAGGAACAACCCAGAGTTACGCGATTCCTCAGTCGCATCTAAGGTCCCAACTAAGATTCCCTGCGTGAAAAGCACCGGATCAACAGCGGGTTTATTCGATGGGGAGGGCGTGGATGGGCCATCCACGCCCTCGCCCTCGTCTGGATCTTCCCCGCCGCTTTCACTACTCGCTTCCCCTTTCTTTCGTTTCTTCTTATTGCCCGTTGATACCTTCAACTTTTTTTTCTCTTTCTCCTTCCCGTTAGTGAAAGCAGGGGGATCCATTTCTTCCTCGAGCCAGACTTTACGAAAGTCCGCAACTGTCAAGTTGCCGCTCGAAGTTTTCTTGAATTCCTCAAGACGCTTCTTCAACGTGACATCAGCAATCTTGACGACCTGTACGATCTCTTGGACCGAACGGCGGAAGTTGTTCATTCGTGCAGCGAGAAGAATGCACGCCCCACATATTCCTGCAGGACGGCGTCCGGCTGTCATCCAGTCACGGTTAAAACGTTGGACAAGGCGGACGGCATCAGTGGCAACCTTTCCTGTCTCATCGCCGAACTCGAGAAGGGCGGCAAACCGGTGGATGTAATGTGCAGGATCAATAAGGGGAAGTTTGATGTTGAGGGTCTGTACGAGGCGAAGATATGTCATTCCAAGAACAAATACATTGACCTAATAGCTATGAGATAAGAAATAAGCAGCCTGAGTAGCCCCACGTACCTGGAGCATATCGGAGAAGTCGATAAGCATATGACTGGTGTTGCTCATCCTGCATGCGACGTAGAGACACACTGCAACAACAAGCTCGCTACGGCGGCCTTTGGTAAACCTGTGCTCCACTGCGAGAGTGTACCATCTCTGCGCCTGGTCTCCCGTGTGCTCTGATATCCGCAAAGCAGCTTGTACTTGACGGATTTTTCGACGAGCTAGTCCCTGGAATACTGAGTGACGATGCGCCCGGAGAACAGGAAGGGGACATACCATTGGCGAGGGTTTGCTCCCTGGATTCTCCTGACCCACGAAACCCTCCTGGGCCATTTACGCGCGCCCGCGCTGCGCAACATAATGTTAACAAGCTGCAGCCAAGACAATCACCTACTCACTTTGGCCCTGACCAACGTACGAGCCCTGAACCATGGCAGCGCCATTCGATGTCTCTCCAAACGTGACCTCGGCAACAATCGTATTTTCTTCTACTACCGTACCGCACTGGACGCAGAAACCATTACCGGCTGCAGCGTCATACTCGATGGTAGTCCCTCCACAGTCGCCACAAATAGGCTAAAGAAATGGTTAGCACATAATGAAATATTAAGAAAGTCCCTCACCATTTGGTCTCAAAGCCAAATCCAGGAGCTGCCTGATTATAAGTTTGGGTGTCAGTTCAGGCAGCCTTTTGCGCAGATTAGGTAAATTTCCCACCTAAATTGCCATAGATAAATAAAATAAATGTTTTTATGAGATGCATCGAATCATTCTATACAGAAAAATAATAACAGAAATGCATGGAACATTTCAAGGTATTACCTCTGCTGGTGAAGAGTCATGGACAACATCTGCATTGCCTAACAATGGTTCAACCTTGAGATATTAGCATGTGAACATCTGTTTCTCCCTCCATTCTGTTCTATTTACTCTTGCTTTTGATTCACTTGATTCAATGGTCCAGATGATGGAATTCTGCAACTTGGTGTGTTACTTTAGATTGACTTGATCTTTCAGCCAAGTAAGACCACTTAGCTACTCATTCAATTTTTGCTGTCCTAGTTAAACAGTTTAAGTTTAGACTCAAGTTCTTGAGTCATCATTGACCCTTAGCTGGTTACAAGTTGGATAATTGTTGTTTGCACATGACCTTGCCAATGTCACACTTCCATTCTTATTTTGAGTCAATTTTCAAATTGTCAGTTCTTGGTCAATTTTTGACAGATTCATCTGAAAATTAAAAATGATCCTTTCCATATATTTCCTTGGTGATTCCAACAGTAAAAGCTCTAAATATTTTTATTTAGAAATGCATTTTTTGGCCAACCTGTTAAGTCTGGAGTTGAGGACATTGTGTCTGGAGGGGTTCTGGAGTGGTTCAAGCTACTGAGGTTGAACCAGGGTATGGAGTTGAAAGGACTTGGCTTCAACTTATGTGTTGCACCCTCTTACATCATCTTGTCCTTGTATTTATGGAGGTGCCTGCAAAGGAAGGTTACAGAGTGAGTTCATGGAGATAATGAGTAGGAGACTAAATTGATATTCAAACTAGAGAACTAGCTATGAATACATGGAGGTTTATATACATTCAGAATATGGGATTGAAATGGAACAGGGTCATCCAAATGTGGGGGGAATATTACATTAAGATGATGTTAGTATGGAATCATTCTGAGTCTATGATGACACTTGCTTGAAGAGCAGGGATGAGAAGTTAAGTTACTGGAAGAGATTCCACTAGTTATGTAGATGTAAAGATTGGCTGAAGGTTTTGCAGGTTAATGGTACTGTAGATGCTACCTCCTTCTTTAAGGTAGATGTCCCATCATCTAGTTAAAGCATTGGGTTTAGTACTGAGCTTACCAGGATAAAACCAAATAATGAGGTTGAATTGTGATAGATACTTAGACCATTGTGCCTGCCAATGGGTCAATACTTTCATAGTGGAAAAGTACTCAAGATTTTTGTGATCTGTGACAACATCTATTGGTTTGGCCAAGCTTTCCAAATAGTGTCACTGTTAAGTGCATGCACACACACTCTTGGTTCAGGTGTTCAGCTCAGTCCATGCCACTTTGTTCTATTCCCTTTTATTCATTCACTTCACTTTGGTACCCCTTGGTATGTACATGTATGGGCATGTATGCCTGCCTCCCTTCATTCATTCATTTTGATCCACATTTCTTACATTCTGGTTTCCATGCCTTATGCAGCGTTGTTGCATACCTTATAGCAACTCTGTTTTCTATATAAGTAATTTGTTAGATCCCAGATCACCCCCCACAAATCTCCATCTTAGCACCCTTGATCATTCACCTCTACACCCCTCTGGATTGAACTTATCCCTCCATCGCACTCCACACCTTGGACACCCTCTACATGTTCCACATGACCTTTATACACTCTGTACTCCATCCCTGTCATCCTCAACATGTTATCAATCTGACACACAGATCTCCATATCACACACATAGACCTCCACATCACACACATAGACCTCTACATCACACACATAGACCTCCACATCATCCCTTCTATTATCTTCTACATCATTTTCTAGTACTGTATGTTCCATAGTTCCACATGACCCCATCTCTTGTTTAGCACCCCTGCATTCTAATGTAGTATTTCTTTCACATTTGGATGACCCTGCTCCCTATTAATCCCATGTTCCAAATGTATTTAAACCTCCATGTATTTGTAGCTAGTTCCCTAGTTTGAATATTGATTTAGTCTCCTCCTCATTACCTCTGTGAACTCACTGCAACTCTGCTCTGACAACTCTGTAAATACAAGGACAAAATGATGTAAGAGGGTGTAACACATAAGTTGAAGCCAAGTCCTTTCAACTCCATACCCCAGTTTGACTTTGACAGCTTGACCACTCTAGGAAACCTCTGGACAAGAGTGAAGGGGACATAGAACAACTTAAGTGCTCAGTAGGTTCAGGAAAGAAGGATGTCTAAATAATAAACTCCTCAGTGGCTGTCAAGCACTATTACATTTTACAATACCTAAATAATAAACTACAATTCAAGTAAAAATTAGAGCATAATTCTACACTAATGTTACAGTTGGCTCACATCCTCAGTGGCTGTCAAGCACTGAGGAGCAGAGGCTGCGCAAGTGAATGTTTCACTCGCATGTATTACTGAGCCGGCACTTTAGCGCCGGTCAGTATCAAAGCGACCGATTTTTCGGTCATCGCCGAATTTTTGGTAGACGTGCGTTACCCCAAAACGGAAGTAAAAGTACACGTCGCGTGAACAAAATACAAGAAAAAGAAAGAGAAAAATTCTGACAG
This sequence comes from Gomphus bonarii, assembly GCA_003316585.1. NCBI lineage: Eukaryota > Fungi > Basidiomycota > Agaricomycetes > Gomphales > Gomphaceae > Gomphus > Gomphus bonarii. The sequence continues at coordinate 3,923 of QFEC01002439.1, read as the reverse complement.
AGTCGGATAAAAATACAAAAATTTCGAAAAAATTCTTGAATATATTTAGGATTGTTCTCTTGAAGTATTGTCCAGAAATTAGCAATATATTATGCTTGAAGCTCAAATGAGGTGCATTTTGCAAGTATGCACTCAACAAAGATGTCTTTGACTCTAGACTTAACAGTATATATGAACTCTCACTCTTTGTCATCTATGAAACATAGCACTTGAAGCAACTTATATGCTGGTACCCTTGGAACCATTTCAGAAGCATCCATATGCCAGGTACTTAATGTCCCAGCTATGCTCCCAAGTACTCACTCCTAACCCCACTTATCCCTGAAAACCCTGCACAAGTGCCCAATCTGGACATGCCTAACCCCCCTAATACATCCTCTGATCACAACCCCTCTCAGTCTCTGTCCAACCTCTTCCTGGCTCTGAACCCTCCGAGAGCATCATCATCAAACTCAAATGATGTCCCCAACCTCACTGAGGCTATCACCATATTGGCTCACAATTTGTCATTGCCAAAGAAGTCATTGTCCCAGACCAAGGTCTAAGAACTGGACACCTTCAATGGCTCTGACAGTCGTAAACTCAAGCCATTTTTGGTTCAATGTAATCTAAGTTTTTTGTGACCATCCTGATGCCTTTTCATCCAACAGTGCAAAAGTCACTTATGTGCTGTCCTATCTGAAAGGAACCACATTAGACTGATTCAAACCCATCCTTTCCTCTGACATTGACCCCTCCTGGATAGATGATTACTCAGAATTCATTTCCAAGTTGAAAGACAACTTCAGACCCCACAATCCCATTGGAAAAGCAGAAGCAGACTTCAAAACCCTCCACATGTGTGACAACCAATGAGTTACCAAGTACCTGGTCGATGTAAGGGCAATCCCTGTTGCACTTATGGAATGTCATGCAGCATTAGCAAGGGGGAAATCCTAAGTTAGAGATCATCCTATGTACAGTAAAGGGGGTCACACCTAGCAAGGGGGGAATCCTAAGAGGAAACCTTGTTAGTGAGGCATTTGATCTATATACCAATTGTCCATGCTCTACTTCCTCAGCATACCTTACCCTTCTCTTGGGCCTGAAGGTATGCACACTGGTTCTATAAATACCAGGCATCTCTGGAGCTGATCTCCTGGGACTTGAACTGAGGTTCAGGCATCTAGCCATTATAGATCGTGACCTGGACTGAGGTATCTTTGCTTGGCCTAAGTGACTTGACCTCCAGTCAAGTGGATTCCCTCTTAGCCCTCCTCGGTCCTCAGCTTCCCACCTTAGATCTCAGCTCCTGGCTTGGGAACTTTGTGGGTAAGTGCCTAGCTATTTAGTGGGCCCAAAGGAGCTGAAGGTTTGGAAGGTTATGCTGAAAACCTCAGGTCACTCAGTGCATTCCTGGCTGAGCTGTGTTTGTTTCAGCTCAGGGCTTGAAATGGGTTATCCCCTGACATCACCCCCCCTTCTAGAGTGCTGCATCCTTGAAGCACGCAACATGAGTGAGTTGAAGGCTAGTGACCAAATCTGTCTGGGTGCTCCCAGATGGGACTGATAGAATTCTTGCACTTTGGCTGGTGCTGCCATGTCCTCCTCTGGTGCCCATGTGTTCTCCTCATAGCTGTATCCCTCCCACTTCACTAGGAAATGGAGTCTGCCCCATATTGGGCAGCTATCCAGCACCTTATCCACCACATAGTGTTCTTCCCCATCTATCAACTTGGGTAGTGGGGGTGGCTCAGCTCTTTGGCCTGGAATTGGGTCCTCAGGTATGGGGATGAGTTTGACCACATTGAAGACTGGATGGAGTCAGGACAGGGAGTGTGGGAGTTTGAGTCTGTATGAGTGTTTTTCCACTTGATCCTGAATGATATATGGTCTGAGGTATCAATGACTCAGCTTATAAGAGGGCCAAGTTGTTTGGATGTCTGATGTATCTAGGAACACTCAGTCTCCCACCTGATACTTGGGGGCTGGAGTTTGGCACTGATTGTAGTATTGAGCCATGTCATCCTTGGCCTTGGCTAGTGCAGATTTAGCCTCCTCTAGTGACTTCTCCACTGTCCTTAAACTCATTCACTGTCTTGGCTTGGGACTCAGGTTCTTGGGACTCAAAGCACATGTGTGGGTGCTAACCAGTGTCTAGCATGAATGGGGTCTGTTGGGTGGCTGAATGCACATGGTTGTTGTACTGGAACTTGGCCATTGGCAGGAGGTCATACCAGTCATCTTGTCACTCATTGACAAACAACCCGAGATACTGCTCTAGCTCTTGGTTGACACATTCAGTCTGGCCATCCCCTTGTATGTGGTAGGTAGTAGTGACTGAGAGCTTGATCCCAAGCAGCCGGTAGAGCTCTTGGGTGAATTCTGAGATAAATTGAGAACCTTAGTATGAGACCACCTGTTTGGGTAATCCATGTAGTTTCCACACATGTGCGAGGTAGAGCTGAGCCACCCCTAGGGCCATGATAGTTGTGTTTGTGGGGAGGAAATGTGCCCTCTTGCTGACTGAATCTACCACATTCATTACTGCATCATGGCCATGAGCTTCAGGCAGTTTCACTATGAAGTCTACACTAATAGTGTCCCATCAGTGCTTGGGGATTGGGAGCAGTTCCAGCTCTCCCATTGGGGGTTGTCTCTGGGCTTTCATCCTGGTACAAAGGTCACAGGTCTTCACATATTGTCCTACACACTGAGACGTCTGTGACTACCAGTAGTTTCAGGACACCAGTTCTAACATCTTCCACCCCCCAGCATGACCTGCTACCCAAGTGTCATGGTGTTGAAACACTATGCGCCTCTGAAGTTTCAGGTCATTTAGAACATATGTATGTTTTTCCCTGAAAGTGCAGGAGTCCATCTTGTTCAGTCCACTTGGCCAAGTGCACTGATTTGGTGTGTCCCTTCTGGAGTTCAGTGACTGCTTTAGCAACCAAATCTTTGGGTCCTGAAACTCAGAGCTGGTCCTGAATATCCCAAAGGAGGTCTCATTCCTCTCCAATAGCCGTGACTCCCTCCAGGGCCTGGATGGCAAACAACTCAGGCTGGAGGAGGGTCATGTTCTCATTGTCTTCTGTACCTAAACCATAGTCTGACCTACAAGAGAGGGCATCAGCCTTACCCATACTTCAGCCAGGTTGATGGTAAAGTGTGAAGTCAAACCAAGATAAGTAGAGGGACCATTGAGCTTGTCTTTGGTTTAACTTCTTCGAGGTGCGGAAGTACTCCAAGTTCTTGTGGTCTGTCAAGATCTCAAACTTGTGTTGAGCCCCTTCTAGGCAGTGCTGCCGCTCCTCCAGTGCTTGGATGATGGCCAACATTTCCTTGTCGTGGATCTCATAGTTCCATTCTACTGGGCTCAGGCTTTTGGAGAAGAAGGCAACTGGGTGCCATGTTCCATCCTTGGCTGACTGTTGTGAGATGGTAGCTCTAGTGGCAAAATCCAAGGCATCAGCTTCCACTGGGTACATTTGGGAGTCATCCAGGAACACTAGTACTGGAGCTGAAGTGATCACATCCTTTAGCTTTCAGAAGGCCATCCCCTTGGGCTCTCCCCATCTCCATGAATCTCCCTTCTTGGTGAGGTCAAAGAGTGGCCAAACATGAAGTGAGAAATCCTTGATGAATCACCTGTAGAAGTTAGTGAAGCCCAGGTGTCAGGGTTCAGCTTGGAGTTCAGTTGGGGTTCATTGTCAGTTGTTGTTTCTTGTTTATGTCTTTCCATGCCTTTCCATACCTTGCATCTGTGGATTACATAATAAGCCCTGGGATAGGGTAAATAAGTGTGACTGGTGTAATGGTTACCTCTCAGCTTGATCTCTGAGGATTACCACTACACCAGGTGGGCTTTCAAAGTATTTATTGCTAGCAATTTTTGTATAAACTGAGGATTACTGCTACACCAGGTGGAAAACCCCTTTATC
>QFEC01002435.1:0-31806 GCA_003316585.1 Gomphus bonarii | reverse complement strand
GCTGTTTCTCAGACCCGAGGGTGCTGAAGTCTCGGAAGGTCCTGCCAAAACCCTCGGGTCGCTCGGTCCATCCTGGGCTGAGCTGTGCTTGTTTCGGCTTGGGCTTTGAAACAGGTCATCCCCTGACAGTGGGCTTTCTATGTATTTATTGCTAGTAACCTTGTATAAACTGAGGATTACCGCTACACCAGGTGGAAAACCCCCTTATCAGCTCATTAAATATTGGAGTATCTTGTTGTTGTGACCTTGTCAATAGCGTTGCCCTCACAGGTGCAGGGGAGCATGGATGCAGTGCAGTATTGTGAGATTTTGGAGGAGTGAGTAGAGGAGAGCATTGAAAGTTTGGAGATGGCTAAGGATAAGTGGTACTTCCAACAGGACAATAATCCAAAACATACCTCAAAAAAGGCAGACCAGTGGTTTTCTGACAACAACATCATTCCCATGAAGTGGCCTGCCCAATCCCCTGATCTAAATCCCATTGAACACCTCTGGCAATACCTTAAGGCCAAACTCCAACAATATGACATACCACCCAAAGGAGTACATGAATTATGGGACAGGGTGGCAAAGGAGTGGACTGAAATACCACCAGAGACATGCCAGAAGCTAATAGAAAGCATGCCTAGGAGGATATAGATAGGTTTAAAGACAAAGGGGGGGTCATACAAAGTATTAGATTGTAAAATAATAGAGGGTCAAAAAACTGCCCCAATGAGTGATTATTTTGTTTGATTTATTGAGCAATGAGTTTTTATTGGACTCACATTATTTCTTAAGTTGGTAGATAGCCAACATGTTCTAGTATATAATGTGAAATTTTCAGAACTTTTTCTGATGTCATTCCTTCACAAAATATCAATCTTTCTAAAAAATGCACAAACATTGGGGCAGTTTTTTGACCCACTGTAGAAATAGAGCCTCACCTAGCAAGGGGGAAATCCTGAGAGGAAAACTTATAATCACTTGCTAGTGAGGTATGCAACCTATATACTCATTGTTCGCTTCCTGCTTCTTCAGCATACCTTACCCCTCAATTGGGCCTTAAGGTATGATGACCCCACAATCCATATCTGGCATTCCAGTACTCAGGCCAATACCTTGGCCTTTTGGTTTGGGATGCCTCACATCTGGGCTGAGCGACTGTTGCTGCACTTATCATCTGAGTGTGCAGTTCAGCTCAGTCATCCTTGGTACAGATGGATCAGCTCAGTTTGGGATTTGAAACGGGTGGTCCCCTGACAGAAGAGAGTAATAGGAAAGTATGGGGTAGTCTTTGGGGGAGCTTGATCTTCTATGAGCGCCACACTTTGACAAGGTCACAATTGCAAGATACTTCAATTATTATAAACTGATTGAGACTAATCCACCTGGTGTAGCAGTAATCCTCAGAGATCAAGCTGAGGGGTAACCATCACACCAGTCACAACCCTATACTCTACCCTGGCACTTATTATATAATCAGAAGACACAAGGTATGGGAATATAAACAAGAGAAAATACCTGAACCCCAAACTGAACCCTGACAGATTGAGTCAGTCTTGCCTCTGTCCTCCTCTGTCCTTGGTCCTTGGTATCAAATTTCAAGTTTCTGCATCTGATGTCAGACCCTTGGAGATCAGTGCCTAGCTGACTAGAGGGCCTGAAGGCCCAAGAATCTCATGTTGAAATAGGCACAGTAATCTAGAGACAAGTAGCTCAGTGAAAGGGCAATTCACTGAGTACTTCTATTATCATACCTAGAGACAAGTAGCTACAGATAGAATTTAGTTTACACAGTCTCATAATAAATATAACAGTGCATACCTCAGTGAAAGGGCAATTCACTGAGGTATATCTGTCTAGATATTTGCTTCTTATATTGTCTCAGTCATTGCTGACTGAGACTGATATATTCCCATCATCTTAGTTAGCAATCTCAGTCAGCGATGACTGAGATTACTAACTCCCTTAATAATACCAGCCGGAGCATCAATGCTACCCTGCGTTCAATGCTTACCGGCATTTTCCCCAACACCTCCCCTTAAGCTGAATGCAGCCCAACTAACATGTTCAAATGCAAGACCTTGTATCACAGGAGAGCCTTGGTGAACATATCAGCTGCCATATCATCCGTAGGAACGTAGTCTATCTGGATTAGCCTTTCTTGAACGGCGTGACGTATAAAATGATAGCAAATGTCAATGTGCCTCATGTGTGGGTGGTATTCATCATTTTTAGTGATAGCAATGGCAGAAACATTGTCCAAGTGTATAGTGATTGGTTTCTTGAGCGGTCAAGCAATTTCAGCTATAAAGGTGCGTATTCATAATGCTTCCTTTGCAGCATGCATAGCCGCTATATATTCGGCCTTGGTTATTGACAATGCAACGATTGGTTGTTTCTTCAAGCTCCAAGAGACAGCACTGCCGTCAATTGTGAACACGTACCCGGATATAGAGTGCTGGTGCTCCTGTGATGCCCAATCTGCATCCAAGAAGGCTTCCAAGCCTTTATGAGATCCACCAATGATGAGTGACACATCTTTCATCCCTTTTAGGTAGCAAAGGACTCTTTTGACTGCCTCCCAGTGCAGTCTCCCAGGGTTTTGCATGAACTGAGATAAGAAGGATACTGCAAATGATATGTCCAGTCGAGTGCCTAAGGCTGCATACATAAGGGAGCCTATAGCCTCCCTATATGGAACATTGCGCATGTCATTATATTGGCAGGGGGTGGAGGGAGATTGTGATATAGAAAGCTTATGGTGAGGGTCAAGTGGTGTTCCCAGGGGGTTTGCGTTCTGTAGGTCAAATTTTTCAAAAATTTTCTCGATGTATGCACACTGTGAGAATGAAATTGTTCATTCTTCGCGCGTGTGCTTCACCTCTATCCCTAGTAGCCAATGTAGGTCCCCCATGTCCTTGATTTTGAGGATGGTACGCAGTTCATCTTTGAATCTGTGAATTATGTCCTTTGAGTTACCGGCCATAGTAAGGTCATCAACATCTATAGCGACGATTAGTGCATTTTGGCCAGCATATCTGTGAAAAACTGCATGTTCAGTTTCACATCACATGAAACCAAAACAGTACATAATGCCACTCAGCATCTTGTACCATTCTCACCTGGATTGTTTTAGTCCATACATTGCATGGTTGAGGCAACAGACATAGTGCTCTTGTCCAGGAGCCTCATGACCCTTTACCTGTCACATGTAGACCATTTCTGTGAGCGAGGCATTGAGATATGCACTCTCAATGTCAGTTTGCTCGAGTTCCCAGTTATTCCTGACTGCTATGGTGGCAATGATGCATATAGCAGATAGTTTGGCAGTAGGGAAGAAGGTCTCATTGTAGTCCAGACCTTCTGTTTGTGAGAATCCTTGTGCAACGAGCCTTGCCCTATGGGCTATGACCTTGCCGCTAGCGTCATGTTTGTAATGAAACATGAGCTTGCTGCCAATGATGTTTACGCCATCCAGAGGTTTGACTAAGTCCCATGTCCTCAAGTCCACGTGCTGGTGCAGTTCCTGCTGTATGATTTTTTCCACTGTGGCCAATCATCATGGGAACGCACGTCGTTGAGGTTTGTCAGATCATCTCCCACGTTATGCATCGCCGCCACCATTGCGTATTTGAAAGGGCGACAAGTGCCTTTTGTTTCGTTGGCAGCGCTGTCCTCAGATTCTGTAAGGGCGACAAGGGCAGCACCGCCTGTAGGCATTGGTAGGCCTTGTGGATATGATGGTGCATTTGGGAGTCCGGTGCTGCTGCCTGCGCCATCAGCAATGCTGTGCACATATGCAGACAGTTTTCATGTGCGATGCCCTCTGCCTAGCGGTGTGTCAATGGAGGAGTCTGCGGCCTCAAATCCTTCGAGGGGGTCAATTTTCACAGAATCTGCAGAGTCCAGTGGCAGCAGTAGTAGCAGTCGGTTCTGCAGTGTGCCGCTGACGGTCTGACTGCTTTGGGTGGGAGTCTCCCCCTCAGTTAGTGCATCAGTGGGAGTGATAACAACAGGAGTGTCGAATGTCACATTGCATTCAACTGTGATGTGGCATTTCTCAGGCCAGTATACCCTGTGCCCTTTGCTCTCATCACTGTATCCTACCCACCTGCCTTCTTCTGCTTTCGACTCTAACTTTCCACTGTTTTCTTTTAGGACATAGATTCTTGTGCCCCATTCTGGCAGGTTACTGAGGTCTGGCTTTTTGCGATGCACTAGTTCAAACGGTATTCTGCCATCAAGTGCACGTGTGGAGGTGCGGTTTTTTAACCATACCACATGCTGGACCAACTCGGTCCACAGAAACTTTGGTAAGTCCATGGTTAGATGCATTGCATGTGCATGCTCCAGTAGTGTGCGATTCAGCCATTCTGACATGCTGTTTTCTTCAGGTGTGTCATGTATTGTCAGACTTCTGACCGTTCATTTTGATTTTAGGTGGTCTGTAAATTCTTGAGAGAGGTACTCCCCCCCTCTGTCAGTCTGCAGTCACTTTATCTTTGCACCATGCTGTGTTTCAATCCAAGCTTCATAGTGCTTGTAGCAGCCAAATGTGTCGCTTTTCTTGGCCATTGGTATCAGGTACATCCACCAGTTGTAATCATCAGTGAAGCTGATGAAATATTCCTTTCCATTATAGCTTTGAGGGTTTGCTGGCCCCCAGATGTCAGAATGGTTTTTTTCACCAAATTTACTAGCGCACGGCCCTTCTCTCTTTTGTGGAACAGGTTTCTGCATTGGTTTAGCTTGCGCACATGCCGTGCAAAAGCCAGGCTGACTCGCCATGTCAACCTCAAGTCCTGTTATGGTCCCATCTTGGACCAATTTCCTGGCAGCCTGTGGGGAAATATGTCCCATCCGGTGGTGTAATTCATCCATTGTAAGTGGTTTTCTTGCTACATTTGCCACTGCTGCTGTTGACTTGTGCTCTACCTTGTAGAGGCCATTTGAGAGTAGGACCTGTCCAATCAGTGTTCCTTTTGTGTCTTGGATTAGGGACTTTCTGTCCTTCAATAGGACAGAATAACCAGCTGCATCACAGCACACTAGGGAAACTAGGGTGAAACCTAGGTTTGGGCAGTATAGTATGTCCCTCAAGGTAACATGTGTCATTGTTTTCCCATTAGGGATACTGACTTTCATGTTTCCTATTCCTGCAGCTTGAAAAACTGTTTTGTCTGCGGCGTTGATCGTTCGCAGCACAATCTCCTTGAAGGTGATGAAGCGATGTCAACTCAGCAACATGTGACCTGATGCGCCTAAGTCATAGACATCGGTTTCCTGATCCATCTGTGCATTCACTTTCAGCGAAAGTTTGGTCCCAGTAAACGTAGCTGTAAAGGCAAATTCCTCACCTTCTATTGCTGTGTTTGCTGACATACTTCCTTTCTTTTCATCTTCCTTCTTTTCCTTTTTCTTTGCTTTGGAACAGCAATCTGCCTTCATGTGTCCCCCTTTCCCACATTTCCAACATTCTATATCTGTCTTTGTAGTGCTGGAAGTGCCACTGCATACCTGAGGTTTCCCTCTGTTTTTCATTGCAGCGAGAGCATTCTCGCTTGCTTTAAGTTGTTGCTCCTCAATAGCCAGGCATTCAAATTCATCGATCAGCATTCCAACAACTTGGTCTGGCTTGAGTTTCACCTTGGCATGTGATGCGGACATAGTGATTGTGTTTATCAGCGGGTGATATGATTTTGGGAGCGATCCAAGGATAACCATGACTAGGTCATCTTCAGTAAGTGCAGAATTCATTCCAGCAAGTTGTTCCTGCATCTTCATGAGGGTTTCTAGGTGCATGCGGACATTAGACTTGTCCTTGCACTTGAGCTCATACATCCATCGCTGTATGTCCACTTTGACGGTGAGTGCCTTCTTCTCATGCTTTGTGCATACTGCATTCCAGACCTCCTTTGCTGTGGTCAGGTTCCTCACTTCGATGAGGACACTGTCAGGGACTGTGGTGAAGATTTGAGCCATGATTGTGGCCTCTCACTGGTTGTAGTCATCCCAGCACTTCTCCAGGTCATCCAGCTGTTACTCCTCCTTGTCTGTTAGTACGTGACCTGTAGGGTAGGTTGGGATTGGAGGAGGGATTCTGGCAGTCCCTTCTAGGTGACACTTGGCACCACAGGTTGATGCCAGTGTAGCTAATGTCTGACTCTTCCAGGTAATCCAGTTCGCACCATCTCAGGCAAGCTTAGGGACAACAAATGACTTGGAGTTAGATGAAGACATATTAGGCTCTGCGGGACCCATAACCTGTTGAAATAGGTGCAGTAGTATAGAGACAAGTAGCTCAGTGAAAGGGCAATTCACTGAGTACTTCTATTATCATACCTAGAGACAAGTAGCTACAGATAGAATTTAGTTTACACAGTCTCATAATAAATATAACAGTGCATACCTCAGTGAAAGGGCAATTCACTGAGGTATATCTGTCTAGATATTTGCTTCTTATATTGTCTTAGTCATTGCTGACTGAGACTGATATATTCCCATCATCTTAGTTAGCAATCTCAGTCAGCGATGACTGAGATTACTAACTCCCTTAATAATACCAGCCGGAGCATCAACGCTACCCTGCATTCAATGCTTACCGGCATTTTCCCCAACATCTCAGGTGTAGCCTTCAGATCTATTCGTGCATTTTGGGGGCAAGCTAGTTCAGGGTTGACTCAGTGCTCAAAATGGGTCATCCCCTGACACCAAAGAATGATTGCTTTGGTAGAGAGAGGGGTACTGATGCTGAAGTTATAAATATATGTATTTATCTAACACACCTCAACTTAAAATACCATGCAGGCTAGCCCCTCAGCTCATGTAGGCTGTGTATCCTGGAAAAATAACTTGACTTGATTTTCTCCACAGTAGTGAGGACTCGGATTAATAACTCAAAATAGAAGAAAAAGAGAAGAAAAATATATATGATGGAATTAATTGGTGATATGACATATCTGGTTCCTATAATTCTTCAACATTTTTCTCATGATATGGGTAATTTTGTTCTTGTTTCAGTCACAGTCCAGATGTGCCCATCCCTTGAAAATGAGATTATGCTCACCCGGGGTTGTTTTCTTGGGGGTTGACTCTTGACCGCGACGCGTATTTCAAACCCAGCGCAACATTTTTAAGCTCATTTTCTGAGCTTAATATTTATATATATATACGTGTTCATTACACAGGTGTTTACTTACAGAAAGCTCCTACTGCTGCATTCACTTGCGCCGTACTTAATTGTTGAGCGCCATTACATAAACCCCACTCCCAAAATTCGACGTAACTCATAACGCTTCCTATAAAGCCATCTTCCAGCTCGAACTCATTCTCAGGCCTAGACATCTTTACGAACTTCTGCATCAGATTGTTCGAAACACCTTGTACGCGATTTCTTGGCCCAACAATGCAAGGGTAGTTTGGTGGAGGCGCTATGTATTCTGGTTCGCCCTCGACCACTAGGGTCTTCAGCTATCAACACAACGACAATACTTAGAGCTCCTTTTTTCACATGATCTAATCGACCCACCCACCATATGGGACCTATCCGACGCGAAATTGTCGAGAAAATCTGCCACTGGGATGACGCGAAAATTGCTACAAAAAATTCGTTATAAGAATTTCTTATGAAAATAGTTATGCTACGAACAGACCTTCGATACTGCTCGGGAACCATCTCGTGCATATCCGTTTTAAACGTGGTTCTCACGTAGTCTAAAGGCCCCGAGTATGGATCCCAAGACGTTAATCTCTGCGCTTAAAAGTTGAGGGCAGGGACAAAGACGACACTCACCTAACCAGGAGCAAGGTATAGCAAGGAAACTGTCATAGTCATAGACCCAAGCTGGTTCTGTGACAGGTTCCAGACGAGGCCTCAGCACTAGGATGCAGTGATAATCCCAGACAACAGGCCGGTCAGGATCTCGGGACTGCTTTTGACTCCAAAGGGCAACGGTATTGCTTGCGTTAGATACAAAGACTACATTGATTTCCCAAGCGTTAGTGATGTTGTGGTCATGGTAGAAGGAATCCGCCAGGAGATAAATGTTCTCTTCGCAATAATACGGCGTGTAACAGTAATTTGAAGGAAGCTCAGGAGGAGGATAAGAGGAGGCAGAAGTATCGAGCATGAACAATGCTGGTGGCAAAAAAAAAGTTAAGTGCTACCTCTACTATCTGGACTTGCAGAAGTTCATTTATTGAAAGATCGTGGGTAAATTCTAATACCATATTGGCAACTTGAGTTTCTTTAGACCCATGTGCCGGAATCAGCTCCTTCTCTTGTGAGCAAGATCAAAGACGGTGTACTTAAAAACGCCTGGTGGTTGTACTATTCGGCATTACAGGCATAATCATGTAACAAAAACATACGTGACCAAAAAACATGCAAGGGGAATGATGATGGACTTCCATGGAACCTACCTAATGTGATGTTATGCAAATTGAGACAAATGTGTGGTGTCAAGGAAAACGAGGCATAGGAAAAACGTGGATCAAGGCCTTTTCCCCCTCCGAGTGGGTAAACCTTTCATTCTACGAGGCGGCGTTGCAGCAGCACCACCTAGAGTGAACATAGCAGTTGAACCGGCCGGTTGCTGCGAAGAACTTGAAGCACCAAACTGGAAGGGCTGCGTGCTCGGAGCGGATGGTGCAGTAGTTTCCGGCTTGGCTGCTCCAAACGAGCCAGCAGCGGATGGCACACTGAAAGAAAATGATGGGGCAGGACTCTGAGACTGTACCGTGGACTGTGTGGGCGTGGTACCGTTCTCTTGTTGCTGTTGGGTTTGCCCGAAGGGAATCGTAGTGGCGCCGGAATTGGACTGTGCGAAGGAGAATGGGGTGGAGGATGTTGGGTTGGATGTGGCGCTTCCAAAAGCATTATTTAAGGGCGCGCCAAAGGGGGACGAGGACTGCCCCAGTCCTTTCGTCGAATTTGCTCCGAAACTAAACCCGGTGCTGGTGTTCGCAGGAGTCGTAGACGTGGTGTTCTGCCCAAAGTTAAACCCATTGACAGGAGTCGGTTTTGACTGTCCGAGCGAGAACGTGCTCTCCGCGGGAGCTTTGCTCTGTCCAAACGAAAAGCCGGTAGTAGTACCGCTGCTGCCGAAAGCGGCAAATGGTGAAGACTGTGGCAGTTGGATGGCAGACGCCGTGTCCCTCTTTTCAACGGTACGTGTTGGACTGTCCTCCATTCTGTCCCCAGCTACCTCCATTCCATCACTGTTGTCAGCTGTGGACTCGACAGGCTGCGGTGTACTGGGGGTAACAGGTGCCCCTACGCCGAAACCCCCAAAAACTGACTTCGGAGGTTCAGGGGTTAAGACAACATTCGCTCCATTGGCACCAGTTTCTGACGAAAATGCATTGGCACCTGCAGGGACACCAAACGTAAACCCGGTCTTCGTCTCTGCAGGTGGAGGAGTAGAAGGCGCTGCGCCAAAAGAAAACGGAGACTTTGTAACTTCCGTATCAGGTGCCTTTGGCTGAGTTGAAGTGCCAAATGAAAACAGGTTCTTGGGGGTCTCTGCGGAAGAGGATGCAGAGGTTCCGAAGTCAAAATGAGGCTTAGATGCTGTATCAATAGAGGGCGTTGTGGAAACTGTTTCCTTCGGCGTCTCCACGGATTGAGTTGAACCGGGCGGAAGAGTGTTGAACGACAATGAAGGTTCGGCAGGTGTATCCGATCCGGTTGCAAAAGAACTGGTGCTCGCAGCTCCAAAGATGTTGATACTGGGTGTTGGCTCATCTGTCCCTGCTACAGCAGGTGCTCCGAAGGAGAAAGCCGAATTAACTTCTTTTCCGGATCCATTCACTAGTCCGCTTGGATATTTACCAAAGGGAGACGGAGCCACGGTCGTCGAGGTTGTTGACGCATTGTCGAAAAGAGGTGCCGATGAACCATCAAATACAGAGGGTTTGCTGATGTCACCAAATGTGAGCTCCTTCGGCGTCTCATCCTCTTTCTCGTTAAGCATACCCGAAGGCTGCTCGAGGGCCTTTTCGTTTTCGCCGCTAAGCAGTGGGGAACCAAACAAGGGACCAGAAGGGACCTTGGGTGGCGCAAATTGTGCCTTGGTATTGGCAAAGAAGGATGGCATAGTTCCATCTCCTGCTACAGGTGTGGAGAAAGCAGCCGAAGGCGGTATGCTAGACATCGAAGGTGGGGCGAAAAGGCTAGATGTAATATCAGCAGGCTTGTGCATCGATACTGGTGCACTCGACACCCCGAAGCTGAAAGGTAACGTCGCAGGAGCAGTACTCGATCCCGACGATGATGTCCAGTTGGCTTGGACTATTGCATCAGGCTCGGTCCTTGAAGTTTCAATCGGAAACTCTGCTGAGGGTTTGGAGGTCGCACCTGTCGACGGACCGATGCGGGACAGAAGGGAGTCGAATGTCTGCGGTTGAGCGGGAAGAACTGGAGACATGGCGCGGATAGGTGGCACATCAAATGCTGAGGTGTCGGTCTGCATCCCTGTTTCAGACAAGCGACGATTAGAAAACGAAATGTGTGCCTGATTCTGTGGTAGGTGAGTCAGTGAATTTCGTTAAAAGCGAAAAAGGCAGTACAAACCCGCGCCTGGTAGCTTTTAAGTTCTTCTACGCTCATCCCCCACTCCTGCTCTTCCTCATCGTCATCAAGTGAGAATTTATTTCTGGGTTTCCTCAATTTTGGAGCAGACGCATGCGAGCGATGAACTTTGTTTGACGGTGCACGCAAACTTGAGTACGACTCTCCTTTGGAACGGGCTGGTGTACCACTCGGCGATATATCATCCCTGCTGGATGAAACGCCATTGACTTGTAGGCGACCCTGACGAGGCTCCTCAACTATTTCAGTATCCCTTTCGATAGCCACATCCTTCCGGGTATCCATCATATCAGGTTCTGAGTTTGGAGTCACAGGTTCACCTTGGGAATGTACAGACGTTTCGGTCCCTTTCTCAGCTTCTTTCTCGAGTTCCTCCCTACGTCTTGCAAGGAGTTTCCGCATCCCTGACATGCCAGAGGAATAGGGACCAATGACTTCGGGTCGCTTGACTTTATCTTTCTTACCCTCGGGGGTATGATCAAAATGTAACTTGGACGGAATGGGCACATGGACCTTACGTGGCCTGTTCTTTTCTACAGAGGAAGCGGAAGGGAACAGAGAGTCATTCAACGGCGTGCGAAAGCTTTCGAGAGTTGACAACGTCCTCTCAGTCTTGAGTATGCTTGGAGAATCTACTCTGTTTTGAACAAGCGGTCCCGCAATGAATGAGCTCGTAAACTTACGGAAGGCAGGGACGTCTTCGCCAACAAGCATGCCCATACTCCGTGAAGGACTGTCCCGCACGGGTGACACAGACTTGTTGTAAAGATTAGCAAGGGCCAAACCCATGTGAAAATGTCCATGCACCTGTCTGCTCTGCGCGAGCAACGTCGACATTGGACCCTCGGACCTTCCTCTTGACAATCCTCGTGGAAACAGATTCTGAGGCCTAGCGCTTGTAGGTGGACGGGTAAATGAAGGGGTAGCTGTTGAAGATCCAAGAAGAGGTGGAGCAGTGGTTTCCCGAGCCCTGCGTTTCGGACTAGGGCCAAAGGTTGCACCGGTGGCAATGAAACTAGAACGAGAAAACGAACGCGAAAAAGGGGATGGCGGTGGCATAGATACATCCCGGGTCATTGATTGATGGCCGGGTAGTGTATCTTGGGGCTCAATCGACGTGAATTTGCGTGACATGAAAGAGGTCTCCTTCGAAGGCGGGAGCAGGAGATCAACTGATTCTATCGACGAAGGGAGCAGGTCAATAGACATAGTTCTGGCCGGAGGAACGCCATTGGCGACGTTCCAAAGAGGTATCGGTGACCGCTTAGGTACAAATAGCGATGAGGGTGGGTCAAGATACCCGATGTCCTCAACCAGTTCAGGGCTGTCGCGTCGTACGCGTTTGGTTTTGGGGGGTGTCCCACCACGTTCTGTTGTAGACACACGCCTCTTCTGAGGGGTATCATCAGATCCGTGCGATTCACCCGAAGAGAACCATGCCAGCGGCGCAGCGACGATGTCTTTGAGGGCCCCCAGCAGAGAGTTCGACCGTTCTACGCCAACATTGCGCGTATGATGGCTGTTGGGAGTTCTTGTATATGGATGACTCCTACTTTTGGCAGCAACTCTAGACTGTTTTGGGGAGCGGAGCGGTTCTGGCATCGAGCAGGGAACGGGGAAGTGAGGGCCACGCGTGTCAATTGCCGCCGCGGCACTTGAAAAATTTTGACATCTGCGCGGTCAGGTTAATCATGATACCATCATGCTGTTAGACTACCGCCACACTAACTAGACCTGTTTCCTTAATGTTGTCTTCCACAAGTCGTATTTTTGTGAATCATAATCCCGAATTACCTCTGCCGCCACCGAGGGTTACATCCACTCGTTTCGTGTGCCTGTCTGACACCCATTCCGATACATTTCCCGTCCCTCCGGGCGACGTACTCCTCCATGCGGGGTAATGTTTCTAAGACTCCCATAATGATGTCGTACTCAAGTGCTGGGCAGTGACCTTTCTAGTTGGGGACAAGTTTCAGAGCTGGAAAAGACCGTAAACTGGCTGGCATCTCTCCCACATCCTGTGAAGATGTGAGCAGCGTACTTGGAAGGCGCACCCCGTGTCCACTTATAATTACAATCAGTTTGATAGCAGGAAACCACGATGCACGTACTATGACCCTGAATCTTTGATCTCTCCAATAATCATGGTACCCCAGCTTTGTCTTGACTGCAAGCTGATGGAAACATTCGGCGAGAAGGTATGCAGTTCGGATTTCATCGATTTCCTTTTGATTGATATTTAATTAGCACTTGAGGGCCGCTCAGAATCTTGTCCGTGGCCCTGCCGCCCGAGCAGCTGGTATACATTACCTTGAGCACGAATCCATGGAATTCACGACATCTCAGGGTCATCATTGGAAGGTATACGGCTCACCGGTAAACACGTTGCATAACATCGTTACTGCTGCTGATCTATACCAGGCAGCACCTCGGTATTCAGATGGCGCTTTCCAATATCACCGAGGAGCTGAAGCCAGAGGTGAATTTATATCCTGTACCAATTAAACATCATCGTAACCAGTGATTGCTACTTTGAAGAGATTTACAAGCGCATTCCCGCAGACACGGATATCCTCCTCACTCACACGCCACCATACCAAGTTCATGACCTTACGAGAAGGGGTAAACATGCCGGCTGTGAAGATTTAGCAGATCGACTCCAACAGCTTGAGCTTTGCGCTCCTGAAGCTGATATTGATAACCCGGCTGCCCAGATGGGTTCTTGGAACTGCAGGCTACATGTTTTTGGACATATACACGAAGCCTATGGCGCCAGTGTCAAAACAAGACCAAGTGGAGAATGCGTGCAAGTCAATGCTGCAATGGCTTTGTCTAGAAAGCCCATTGTCATCGATTTGCACGCGAGGGAGATAAGGACGAGAAGCAAGGTCAATGAGTATACGTGCGAGATGTCGTTCCCGTGAACACATTATAACTGTTATCACGGATAGGACAATGGGACAAGATGATTTTTAAGTAGAGTACTGATGGGACACTCAACAACGTTCATAACATCTTGCAAGTTATCGATTCATCGACATGCATCGCACGAAAATCTGAGTTTCACCAATCATAGAAATAAGGTCTCTTTCATGGAAAATGACAAGAGAGCACTTTAAATCACATTCAATATTCAAGGTTCCAGTCAGCAACACGACACAGTAAACAAAATACACGGCGCAATATTTGAACACAAGTATTTAACTGACAGTTAATTAACGTAGCCATAAACTCACTTTCATCCGGGGAGGAATTGACGAAGACTTAATCGGCTTCAGTTCATTGACAATCCCAAAGACAGCAAGAGCAGGGTTCGAACAATGTCAACAATCAGTTGATCTATCTTTCACAACCTGAAACAATCCTTGCGGAATATGACCTCTTTCTCTCCTCCTTCCTGTTAGGGTCGGGAAAGATAGGCTAGAAAATGCCAATGGTGTGTCATCGATACCACGCATTCATAAACAACCGAAGTTCCTCCCATGTTAACCAGAGGGAGTGGTGAACGACTGGTTAGGAATCAAGAGAAGTACACTACTCGAGTATACCAGAACACACCTCAGTTACATCCTATGCATGCTTGCTATTGTAGTAAATGGATAGATATCTCTTTTGCAGCACCTGTTAGGTGAGGGTGATGAGTGTAGATTTCCTTGATGCCTCCTCTTTAGCCTCACACACGACCATCCATACGAGCCACTTCGATACGAAACTTGTATTATCGTCCAGGATTCCACATCTGCCCACGAGTAAACACGAGGTACCACATATCAATGCATGGTGCATTTGCGTTCTCAAACCCTAAGGTGTTTTCTAGACGCGTCCTATCTTAAATAACGGAAGAAACAAGAATAGTAAGCAGAAACCATTCCGCACGACTTTGGTATCTTGAGAAGCAAAGAAATTTTGAAAACATAGTATCTGTTTGAGTTTTCAAGCTGCTACTGAATGTTGAAATTCAAAGCCAGCCGGCAAGCCGTGCAGCGTCACCCCAGGAAGTTGCCTCTCCCATACCTCATCCACCTACAACACTTTCTAGTTGGCATGGTCGAGCTCAACACAAGATTGTTCAGTGAGCGCGTCAAGCTTGTCTATGACGCGTGGTCGGTTGGTCGTTACCTTTCAGGTTTACCGCCATTTCACTAACGCCCTGTGTGCCATCCCCAGAGCGCGAAGAATAAGGAAGAATATGAATCCCTTGTGGAAGTGGACGCGATGTTATTGGTAGCAGGCGACCCTTCTGGTGAAGATGAACCCGTGCGCAAAACGACTGCTTTTCAGGTGTGTTATTTACGCGTCTTACGTGTCATTATGGCTCACATTCGAGCAGACATGGCTATTGGGTTATGAGTTTCCATCAACTTTGATTTTATTCACAAAAACCAAAATTTATTTCCTGTGCTCTGCTTCTAAAGGCGCGTATATCTTTCAACATCTACCATGCGTTGACTAATGTCTATCTTAGCCAAGGTCCTTGTTCAGATCGAACAGTCAAATCCACACATTCCCGTACAAATCTTCGCACAGGCGAAACCAAAAGACCCACCTAGCGATGCTCTTCCATCATTCGTTGCACTCTACAAGAGCAACCAAAAAGTCGGGATGATTATGAAAGAAAAACACTCGGGAAAGGTTGTCGACGAGTGGGAGAAATCGGTTAAAGACCTAGATGCAAAAATCGAGGTAGTTGACATATCAAATTCCATGTCTGCCTTCATGGCTGTCAAAGACGAGGAGGAGCTGGTGAGTCTTGAATTAGTAACCTTGTTCGATGTGTTTACCCAAATGGAACTTTCTAGAAATTGATGCGCACAGCCGCCAATTTAAGTTCGACACTGCTGACTCACCATGTTGCTACGAAGCTGGAACAGATTCTCGACAAGGAGACCAAGATTACACACCAAGCATTTGCGGACCAAATTGAAAGCCGGATCGGTAGTGGCGACGGGGAGAGAGCGCCGGATGCACGGGTATGGAGCAAGGGCAGGGCTTTGGGTGATGTGAGTTTCTCTACTACCCACAGAATGCGTTGTGGTGTTAACACATTAAACATAGGTGGACTGGTCCAGTGTAGAATTCGTCTACACGCCGGTGATCCAATCACGATCCTCGCGAGACGGCTATGACCTACGTGCCTCTGCTGAGGCTTCAGCGGACAATTTAGCGCACAAAGGTATTGTCTTAGTTTCGCTGGGGATGCGTTACAAGAGCTATTGCTCTAATGTCGGGCGTACCTTTATGGTGGACCCTTCAAAGGTAAGATGCCTATCAGCATTTGTTTCCTCATGTGCCGAACCACTGTCATTTCAAAGGAGCAAGAAGCCAACTACGATATTCTACTTGCTCTCCAAGCGGACCTTCTTACAGTTATGCGTGACGGAACTCCAGCGCGAGATGTTTACGCTCATGCTCTAACATACGTCAAAGAGAAGAAACTTGAGCTCGAGCGTTATTTTCTCAAATCCATCGGCTTTGGCATGGGGATGGAGTTTCGTGACACAGCCTACCTCTTGTCCCCTAAGAATAGCCGCCCGCTTAGAACAGGTATGGTCTTTTGCTTGTCACTGGGACTCCAGGGTCTAGAGGAGAAGGATGGTAAAAAGTGAGTCCAGCGTATTCTCGAACTCTGCGGCGACACTTACAATGATCAGATATGCCCTGTCCCTCATCGACACCGTCAAGATCACCCCAGAGAAAGGAGTATGTCTTACCGAAGGCATTAAATCACCGAAAGAGTTCCTTTTCTTCTTTGTGCGTACTTTTCCGATTTCGATACTTGCCACTAAACTGTGAGACCAGGACGAGGAGCCAAAAGAGAAAAAGTCGACACCCATGAAGCCCAAGAAGGCCTTGCCTGCAGTCTCGAAGAATGGCAAGCTCTCTCCTACTCAGAAAGTTGTCGGCAACAAAGTACTCCGTGGTAAAACACGTGGCGCAGCTTCAGAAGACGCTCTTGAGGTCCAGGCGAAGCTTGCGCAGCACCAAAAGCTGCTTCATCAACAACGACATCAGGACGGTCTGGCGAGGTGGGCTGGGGAAGAGGGTGACCTAAATGGGAAGGAGGGCAAAACATGGAAAAAATTCCAGAGTTACAAGGGCGAAGGGGGGCTACCACGTGAGGTGGAAGAGCTACGGGTGAGAATCTCCTCCGTTCTATGTACCGCGCTGACCGCTACTCTCGCCTTCAGATCTACGTAGATCGTAAGAATCTAACTGTTATCTTACCTATCCATGGCTTTGCCGCAACTTTCCATATCAACACCATCAAAAACGCTAGTAAATCGGATGAAGGCGAGTTTACATTCCTTCGAATCAACTTCCAGACCCCTGGTCAGCTCGCCGGAAAGAAAGAGGACACTGTGCGTGATGGATCCGATCATAGTCACTCATTTGACTCATGGAAACACTTGCTAGCCCTTCGAAAACCCTGACGCAACATTCATTCGTTCCGTGACATATCGATCACCAGATGGTCATCGATTTGATCAAATCTTCAAGCAAATCACTGAGCTTAAGAAGGAGGTCAATAAGCGCGAGCAGCAGAAGAAAGCGATGGCAGACGTCGTTGAGCAAGACTCGCTCATTGAGATTAAAGGTAGATAATGCTAGTTGATGCCAGTGACATTTATTCACACCAGTGGTAGGTCGACGGCCGATCAAGTTGCCAGAGGTTTTTGTCCGACCAGCGCTGGATGGAAAACGATTACCTGGAGAAGTAGAACTCCAGCAAAATGGTTTACGCTATGTATCTCCGCTCGGATCTCAAAGAATTGGTAACCGGTTATCTCATGCATTCGTAGTAGCTCTAATTATTGTCGCAGATATTCTCTTCAGTAATATCAAACACTTCTTTTTCCAACCATGCGATCATGAATTGCTTGTCATCATTCACATTAATCTCAAAGCCCCGATCATGATAGGAAAGAAGAAAGCTCATGTAAAAGCTTTTTTGTTTGTCATGCACTCCCGTCTTAAGCCTTTATCAGGATGTTCAATTCTATCGCGAAGCTTCTGATGTCCAGTTCGACGAGACAGGGAACAGGAAGCGGAAGTACAGATATGGTGACGAAGACGAGATCGAGCTGGAACAAAGCGAACGGAAGAGAAGACATGCACTGAACAAGGAGTTCAATTCTTTCGCAGAGCGATGTATGGATGCTTATTCGAGTTCTGTGAGTATCTAGTATTAACCTGATTTGTTTTTCCTTGTCACTTAATTATCTGTTTAGATGGGAGAAACAATGGAAGTTGAAGTACCTTTCCGTGAATTAGCCTTCGAGGGTGTACCGCATCGGACCAACGTTCGCCTGCAGCCTACGACAGACTGCCTGGTCCATCTCTCTGACCCTCCTTTTTTGGTTGTGACACTATCCGAAGTTGAGATTGTTTCGTTGGAACGTGTGCAATTTGGCTTGCGACAGTTTGATATGGTCATGATCTTCAAAGACTTCCGCAAGACTCCGCTATCTATCAACTCAATACCTACCGCTCAGTTGGATGACGTCAAACACTGGCTCGAGTCAGTACCAGAGCGACTTTCACGATGCTAACAACATTGATTAATGGTATTATCTAGCTCGTCTGATATCCCGATGAGCGAAGGACCGGTGAACTTGAATTGGGGACCTATCATGAAGACAATCAATGACGACCCATACGACTTCTTTTTACAAGGGGGCTGGTCATTCTTGGGTGGCGCTGATGGCTCTGACGCTGTACGTGATCTCCAAACACTGAACAGACGATGGCTAAACCCTCCTTATAGGAAGTTTCGTCGGCATCATCTGAGTCTGATTTCGTAGTGGAGCCAGATGCATTGGATGAGCCAAGCAGTGCCAGCGACGACGGCAGTGCGTATGACGGCGACGATGCAAGCGATGACGAAGGAAGTGGCTCTGACGAAGACTTTGGAGGAGACGACAGCGAGGGTAAATAATCTCATGCTGCAGCAAAACATCGTACTAAAAGCCAAGTTCTTAGGGGATGACTGGGATGAACTGGAACGCAAGGCCGCCAAATCGGACAACAAGCGAGAAATAAACGGCAAGTCTGCAGCTGATTCTGACTCGGGGTCAGATCGTCCAAAGAAAAAGCAGCCATCTAAAACGAACGGAAAGCCTGTGCCTAAAGCTAAGGGTAAACGTTAGAATTTTTCTTGTCAGCCTGTATTAGTTTGTCCACTGTGTAACGTTTATACATCTTCTTTTTAATTATATACTACCAGTTGGATTTATAATAATCGAGGAACACGTTGCGCGTACATGAATGCCTTCAATTCTACCTTGCTTCCTCTTGGAGGAAATGGTGTGTTTCAAGAAGCCCTCATCGCAGTGTCCAATAGAATATCAAGTCGATACTAGAAATGGACTGTTACTATTCTTTAAATTTACCTTCTAACTCTAGGTACTCTAAAAGTTAGAGAATTACTATTATTATTGTGTGTAGGATGAATCAAATATCAGACGGTGGATTTCTTAATTGTACTAGGGAACAAGTTATCTAAAATCTAAGCCCGTTTTGAAAATTAGCTTAGTTGTTGTTGATAACCAGACCAGAACCTGACGTATAGTTCACTTTCGCTATAAGCACTCCTATGGAGCGATCATACAAGCATATTGCTGGGTAGCGACGATCAATGACGTCCAAAGTTATGGTACTGAGGTGGAATCCAACGTAGTGGCTCGCCATTATCACCAAAAAGTCTATTTCGTATCTTGAGATAGAAACAACAACCTTGGTCTGGTGGTTTGACCGCCCCGAGGAGATGAGACTATAGAGGATTGAAGTTTCATTTCGGGTAACAAGGCGGGGATAGCGAAAACATCTGACTCGTCCCCCATTATAATGATCCAGATACAGACCCGAATCGTCACAGGATGCAAAAGCAATGCGGCTGCCGTCTGGCGAGAAAGCAAGGGATACCACGATACCTGAATGCCCCTCAAGCAGGGTCTCCAGGTCAAATGGTTAACCAGACGTGACTATAAAGCGTTGGAGATTAAAATTTCATTCCGGGTAATAAGACAGGATTAGCCCCAAACCTCTAATTCGCCCGTTGTAATGATCCAAATACGGACGGTATCGTCACAGCATGCAGAGGAAATGCGGCAGCCGTCTGGTGAGAAGGCAAGGGATCTGAACGCCCCTCCAGCACGAGATTATTCGTAACCACTCGAGATTGGCTCACCTTGTAGCTTGTATGGATCCCGATGCTACTATACTCTGTCCAACATCATGAAGATGATGAAAATTCGAATAGTTGAAATCTAGCAGATTAGAAGTAATCCTTATGCTTTGCTCAGCTGGTAATGAAAAAAGGTGAATGCTGTTAAATGAAATGTGGAGCCCTGGCGATCTTGAATTGATCGGTGCACCATAGCACCCGATGATAACGGCAAACGATCGGTGGACAATATTTTTTCGGCTACTTGGGTTGCGAAACTGATCTTCCATGCGGCGAGTTCCGGCGTCGGGATCTTTTCTCAGAAATTCTTCGGATCGACACCCATTGATGGGAAGCGTCGACTAGCTCATAAGATCCGGTCCCTGCATTCATGTATGAGACTAAAAACAGTGTGGCCCGGAGCATATGCGTCTCGTGCAATATCTGCCAGGAGTAAGAAATTATGGTTTGCTCTATTCTAGCTATGCCATGCCTCAAGATGGTGAAGATCAGCACGCGAGTACTGTTTGTTTGTGCATGCATGCTGGGCACAGATGATGCTGCATTTTAGCCTGTAAGTTGCATGGGTTGACCCTGAGAGAGAGTAGAGTTATAAGAAGCCCTAAAGGAACGGGGATAGGGTCCGAACGGCTATGAAGTTTGAGGCACTGTCTATAAGCTGCATGGAAAACGTGAACCTACTTTGTCCTCCAACCTTATTTCATTGTTCTGTAAGGAAGCTCATGGATAAAGATCCCTTGACTATTCATTTTTATGCCTCCCGGCATTATAGACTTGAGTGAAAGAGGTTACCAGTAATGGTAGGAGGATAGCATCTCGAAAGTCGGGAGCAAGGACCGAAATGGAATCGATGCCAGCCCCAAAGGTCCGAAAGGCTGGCTGGTGAGCAGAACAAAGCGATACGTGCAGGGTGCGTATGGTCTCCACAGCATTGTGTCTCTGGTTGATTCACCAGCCAGCCTTTGGTCTCACTTCTAGTACCTTTACTTTCGTTTTCCGGACGCCCACAATTTTCAGAGACGACTTTGTGTCTGAAACTTACATGATATGTGCAGACTTGTGCAGTGTGCATAAGGGAATATTTTCTCTGCTTGCTCGTGTTGAATCAGCGAGGGATGAGCGCTTAAATAACAAATGATAACCATGCTCTATATCTCCAAACACGATGCTCAGAGATGTCCAGGACCCCCTTGTCGTCACTTCAACTTGCAGACATGATCTAGAGCTTTTTAAATTCGACCATCTTGGATTCATGGGGTGACTTGAAGTTGGGATTACTATGGATCAGCGGGATCAGCAGGATGTAGACCCCGGAGAAGAACTTGAATTTATGGATACAAACGGCGGTTTTCGCCACATTTTCCGCGACTGTGAGAATCCCGACACGCACCTACATTTTTGGAAGAACTTGTTGGGCAATTGAAGACATACTACTCACGTTAGGTAAGTCGAACCGAAAGGTAGTACAGGCATCCAATGGCCGTACTTTGCCGTACTATCTTTTTGAAAAAATTAGAATTGAATAATGACTGACTTCTGAAGGACCTTTGAGCGAGATGAGGAGTTAAATCAGTATCATGAGATGCCATTGAAACGCAAGAATCGAAGATCATACGATAAAAACGATAAGAATTATATCTTGGTAAAGGGGCCATATCATGGGCAGTATTGTGAGGTCGAAGTCGGTCACTGAGGGAGATCAGGGAAACTATGCTTATCCAATTGCCTCAGTACTCAGTACCCATACCGTAGGTAGTCTCGGTACACAAAGAGTTATCATTGTATAGTGCCGACGTCAATATCCACCTTAAAATAGTCGATGATAGCTACCACGCGAGCGTCGTCAACTTGTGATGTTCATTTTTCTGACATTCCTTCTTGGAGGTCCTCGAGCATAAACGGGCTCAGTTTTGTTACTGATGTATTAAAGACGGCAGCAGCAAGATCGCCCTCGATCCAGGAGCAAGGTGAGAAAAATGCAAGAACAGACGATACCTTGGCTCAACTTGTTACAGGATTGAAACGCGTGACACCTCGTGACTGCCTCGCGTCCGTGACCACTGAAATGCCCCGAGAAATTGTGACCGTGTCCCTAGGTCAATGCGGGAATCAAGGTAAGTCTCTCATTATCATTCGTGTACTTTGATTCAACCTACTACAGTTGGCTCTGTATTCTGGCATCGTCTCTGTGCTGAGCATGGTATCAACAAGGATGGCATCCTCGAGGACTGGGCAACAGAGGGCGGCGACCGTAAGGATGTCTTTTTCTACCAAGCCGACGACGACCACTATATCCCTCGTGCTATACTAATTGATCTCGAACCCCGCGTCGGTACTGCCAGCCCCATCTAGACGTTTTACTGACTTATAGTACTCCGTCAGGTCATTAACAACATTCTCTCGGGGCCATACGCGAGTCTTTACAACCCGGAGAATATTTTCCTCTCAAAGGATGGAGGGGGCGCGGGAAACAACTGGGCGCAGGGCTATTCAGCAGGCGAGCGCATCTACGATGAAGTCATGGACATGCTCGACCGCGAGACAGAAGGCAGCGACTCCCTAGAAGTAGGCAACCTCCCCAAATACATAGTCCTTACCTAACAATACCCAGGGTTTTATGCTTATGCACTCCATCGCGGGCGGTACAGGCTCCGGTCTCGGTTCATTTGTCCTTGAGCGGCTTAACGACCGCTTTCCAAAAAAGCTCATCCAGACCTACTCCGTCTTCCCGAACCACCAGGAAGCAGACGTCGTCGTGCAGCCGTACAACTCCCTCCTCACCCTTAAACGCCTCACGAACCACGCCGATTCAGTCGTTGTGCTTGACAATGGCGCCCTCGCGCGCATTTCGGCAGATAGGCTCCATATACAGACACCGAGCTTTGACCAGACGAACCAGCTAGTGAGTAGTATTTCTGTTTCGCGTTTGTTGGGGCGTGGCACGCCCGCGGAATATAGAACTCAGTGATTTCGTCCAGGTGGCGACGGTAATGGCAGCGAGCACACAGACCCTACGATATCCCGGCTACATGAACAACGACCTTGTCGGGATCATTGCCTCCCTCATCCCCACCCCTCGTTGCCACTTCCTCATGACCTCCTACACCCCTTTCACAGGCGACCAAATAGATCAAGTGCGCCTCCCCACTCTCCACATACCTTATCACATCCTGACCCTGATTCTTACCTACGACTTATTGTTTTCTTGTATACCTACCCTGACCTATACTACCACTCCCCCATTTGCTTCTGCATTCCCGTATTTCATCACAGGCCAAATCCATCCGCAAAACAACAGTCCTCGACGTCATGCGACGCCTCCTCCAGCCAAAGAATCGCATGGTCTCTACGACACCCAGTAAAACCGCGTGCTATATCTCTATCCTCAACATCATCCAGGGCGACGTAGATCCTACCGATGTGCGTTTCTCTATCCACTCAACATTTCTTTCTACTCCTTTCCTCATGTCTCTGACCCATACCTTTCGTACCTCCGTCTCCCAGGTCCATCAATCCCTTCTCCGCATTCGCGAGCGCCAGCTTGCCTCGTTCATCCCCTGGGGCCCTGCGTCAATCCAAGTTGCCCTAACCCGCAAATCGCCCTACGTCACTGCAAGCCATCGCGTAAGCGGCCTTATGTTAGCTAATCACACCAGTATCGCTTCGGTATGCATGCATTTTGTATACGGGTTGTGTTCCATTGATTCGATGATATTGATTATAAATGTCGATACAGCTCTTCAAGCGCATGTTAGACCAGTATGACCGGCTACGAAAACGAAATGCTTTCCTAGAGCAATACAAAAAGGAAAAGATGTTCGAGAACGGACTAGAGGAGTTTGATGATTCAAGGTATGTCCCCCAATAAGTTTCTTACATTATTGAATTCCTTTTGTGTTTGAGTGACTGATGGCTTATTTATGTATTTTATAGAGCGACAGTAGAGGAACTCCTAAAAGAGTACAAGGCATGCGAGAGCGCGGATTACATTTCTTATGTACGGCTTTATCCCCAGGATACCCTGATACAGTTACTAAAGTCTTCTGCTTCATTTAGGGCTCGACAGAGGCAGAGGCTACGCATCAAAGTTAAGCTGCATACCCATTGATGTACTTGTATGTATGTATACGTAGGTTCTTCTCGGTGGTTATTACTAGTATCTGTAGCTGCTGTGCTAGGCTTCATGCTTGGTATATATACCCCGGATTAATACTCGGACCACGATCACGCGATGGAATCAAAAAAAGGTCTAGAGCAGCAGGACCATTAAATTGCATATCTACAAAGATTGATAGACAAGCGGCAAACAACACAGGTCACAGGTCATGAAAAAACCAGGGTCAAGACGAGGGGTCAAACTCATGACTTTTTTGGCCCCTCCAGTTTCTTGCCAATGTCACTGCCTGTACGGGAGACGAATCAAAAAGTCCATTAGTCAGTCAGTTCATCAGTGTGCCAAATAACCGGCAGAACGCACCTCGTAGCTTAACACCGAGGACACGCTCAAGTTTCCCGAGGATCTGAGAATTCGGGATCGCCTTTCCCGCCTCGTAGTCTTGAAGCACAGAGGGCTTCTCGTTGATCTTCTGCGCGACGTCTTTCTGCGTCAGACCCTTGTCCATGCGACCCTGCTGGATCGCCTGGAAGAAAACACATGTTAATTAGTGATTAATGATGTATACTTGTGCTGAGAGGAGTGTAAACGTACCTTGCCGACACTAGGCGCGATCTTGGGTGGCGGAGCAACCTCGTTCTCGCGATCAAGTTTGGCTATCCGTTGGTGGTCGGTGCCTAGGATCAGTTAGAGTGAGTGTTGGACCAATAGATGCTACAGGGATATGTGTTTAGTACGCACCAGCGTTGGCCTTGTTGACACCAGAGGTTATTTTCTTGTCCGTAGACACGACAGCACCCGCACGTCGTGCCTATCATGGGATGAAACAATCGTCCCAGTCAGTAACTCAAAATCAGTGAGATAGACAAACGCATTCACCGCTAGAAAATGCACAAGAACCAAGCGTAAGCATATGCTCCGTGCATAAAGATGTCTGCTCACCATTGATGTCACCAGAGTTCTTAGCAACTCGAACCGCTTTGGACTTGGAGCCGATCTTCACGGTGTCCCAGTCTTGAGTTACAGAGCTCATAATAGGATGGTATTCTAAGTGGAGATTTCTATGGGTGGGTAGTGGAAAGGTATAGAAGCAGCTGAGTTGAGAATTATGAAAGCGGACCCGGAGGCGGTGCTGACTCAGTGTGGCGCTGGTGGAACCCTTAAACCACCGAGCGGGATACAGAACACGCGGGCGAATTTTACTTGGTAGTGGCTAACCATTCCTTTCTGGAAGATACAAGATACTGGGTGCAATTCAACGCTCGATTGGTAATGAAACAATAATTACCTGAACGTGAGAGCGAAGCTAATGCTCCCTCTTTGGCTATTTAAATAATTTTAGGATACATTATCCTATGAAACTTCATATATCCCTCCGATAGGAGTAGGAATTAATGTCGCTAGCGGTCAACTCTGGATCTATCCTTATAGTTCTCTGGCTGTCTCCAGGTTCTCCATCGCCAAATTCGTCGACGATCATGTCCCCGGCACGCCTAACTGCAGCTTGGAATTTGTAGGTAGTCGACACGCCATGTACTTGTGTCGTTCCATTCGGGTGATAAGCCCTCTGGCGGATTTTCATAAAAAATCGACAGAGGAATATTACGGACAGGCTGAGATGTCGACTCAGCAAAGAGATGTGTGTCCCAGAAATACTGACCTAGTTTTAAACGAGTCGAATAAACCACGAAGAGTAGTCTTGTCCATTGAGTCAGTCAGTGTAATAGAGCTGCGACCGTTCTACCTACGCGCATGAGCTAGCGAAGTATGAGAGAATCAGCGAACATGTTAGACAACAAAGGAACTGCTGCTGCACCGTGTTGATAAAAAGATCGATCAATCCGGAAGAAAATATGACACTGCATAAGCACATGGGTTCAACTCTTGAATACTAGCTAAAGTGTGTACCCACACATAACACAGAACTCCTACAGCTCCCTGTCAGCAATTATACCTGGCTACACAATGCGAGTTCGGTTCATCTTACCTTGTTCAACGAGGACACGAGTGAGTGAAGCACGCTGGATTCGCGCAACCCAGAGTGTGTATTTGAGCATTACAGCGATGACAATGGTATCGAATACAAGAGAGAGTACTTGAGAGACAATAAAAGGGAGGGTCGTGTGATTGAATTCCACGAAAGACACTGAGGTCAAGAGTTTCAACTTCTATTCGCCAGTTGTAAAAACTACGTTCTTACTGCTGCAAAGGATAATTAAGCCTTCATCCATTTAGATGTAAGCACTTACCCATTCAGAGTGAACAGTGTGAAGCCTGAAATGAACAAACATCTATCCCGTGTGGCATCTAGCTGTGAATCGATTAGAGGACCTACTATACAGTCAGAGGAATTGAATTGAAGTTACATACAATTTGAGCAATCACAGCACCCAGACTCAAACACAAGAGTAAGACAAGCACTTTATTGTTTCGATGCGAAATAGCATATGTCCCTCCAATCAAGAGCACTGCGAGGAAATTGCAAGTCAGCATTTCGACAAATCTTGCCAGTATCCTTACGTTGGACGCTGACCAGACTCAGCAATGACTTGATGTCTGTGAAATGTAGGAGTGTCGAACACCCTCTGTTGGAATTTTTAGTTCGATAACGACTCATACGACTGGTATGCGCACTACAATGTGTGAGTACGGATGATATGAAAACTGGTGATATAAGCACCGTTTGGTTCTTCAAGAAAAAAATAATGGCAACGACTAAAACTATTGTGACATAGCGACCCATGAAATAGAGCAGTGCAACGGCATTGAATTTCCGTTTCCACAGTAGCTCTATTTCTTGGGGTAGGGTGAGGATAGTGTCGTACAGAAGGAGAACTATGGAGGAACTTCAGGTGGATTGCCTCAAGCAGCTGGTGTAATCGTACTCAGGGAAGCAATGTTGACAAACCCCACCAGCTTTCTGAAATGTGTGAAGGGTATTAAAGTGCATTCAGCCATATAAATCAAGTTGGCTTACAGATCCGAGAGTTGCTGGTTAAAAAAGATCCCGTGAAGGTACATCCTCAGAATATCGAAGGACAAGCAGAAAGCTGTGGACGTCTGGTTTCCAATGATTCAACGTCCATCGTGCTTTATAGCAAAAAACCTATGCCAGTGATCTGTCGTCATCGTGAACTGAGATATATCGACTCACCGTTGTAACTACCAATGATATCAGGAACCATCATCATTGAAATACCCCTTGAGTGAGGTTCGAAAGATTTAGATACTCCACAGAATCACTTAGCCACAATTATTGGCATCCCCTTGTCCGTATAATACTTGCAACAACTTTTAAACAACAGCTTTTCCGTCACCAAGGGGGTGATTCTGGAGACCTTAAATGAGATACTGATGAAGACAGAATGTCAAAAATACATTTATTAGGCACTTCAGCACTATATTTCACTTTTTTCAAAACCATTTAAATTGCATGGAAATGATGCCAGACAAAATTTAGCAAACTCTTGAAAACCGGGACCATACAAATGTGATTACATAATACACTAAAATACTGTGGAAAATACTGCGAAAAACACTCAGTGTTTGCTCTTCTCGGATCTGTTGGGATGGATTACACAGTGCGAGTTCGGATCATCTTACCTTGTTCAACGAGGACACGAGTGAGTGAAGCACGCTGGATTCGTGCAACCCAGAATGTGTATTTGAGCATTACAGAGATGATAATAGTGTCAAATACAAGAGAGAGTGCTTGAGAAACAATAAAAGGGAGGGTATGATTGATTTCGACGAAAGACACTGAGGCCAAGAGTTTCAGCTTCTATTCGTTAGTTGTAAAAACTACGATCTTACCGCTCCAAAGGAGAATTAAGCCTTCATCCATTTGAATGTAAGCACTCACACAGAGCTGGCAATGAACAAACAACTATCCCTTGTGGCATCTAGCTGTGAAACGATTAGAGGACCTAACATACAATCAGAGGAATTGAATTGCCGTTACATACAATTTGAGCAATCGCAGCACCCAGACTCAAACACAGGAGTAAGACAAGCACTTTATTGTTTCGATCCGAAATAGCATATGTCCGTCCAATCAAGAGCACTTCGAGCAAATTGCAAGTCAGCACTTCGAAAAATCTGGCCAGTATCCTTACGTTGGACGCTGACCAGACTCAGCAATGACTTGATGTCTGAGAAATGTAGGAGTGTCGAACACCCGCTGTTGGAAAATTTGGTTCGATAACGACTGATACGACTGATCTGCGCACTACAGTGTGTGAGTACGGATGATATGAAAACTGGTGATATAAGCACCGTTTGGTTCTTCAAGAAAAAATTAATGGCAATAAACAAAACTATCGTGACATAGCGACCCATGAAATAGAGCAGTGCAACGGCATTGAATTTCCGTTTCCACAGTAGCTCTATTTCTTGGGGTAGGGTGAGAATAGTGTCGTACAGAAGGAGAACTATGGAGGAACTTCAGGTGGATTGCCTCAAGCAGCTGGTGTAATCGTACTCAGGGAAGCAATGTTGAGATACACCACCAGCTTTCTGAAATGTGTAAAGGGTATTAAAGTGCATTCAGCCATATAAATCAAGTTGGCTTACACATCCGAGAATAGCTGGGTCAAGATCCGCTTAAAATCCATCCTCAGAATATCGAAGGACAAGCAGAAAGTTGCGAACGTCTGGTTTCCAATGATTCAACGTTCATCGTACTTTATAGCAAAAAACCTCTGCCAGTGAGCTGTCGTCATCGCGAACTGAGATATATCGACTCACCTTTTTAACCATCATCATTGAAATACTCCTTGAGTGAGGTTCGAAAGATTTAGATGCGTCACAGAATCACCCAGCCACAATCTTTGGCATCCCCTTGTACTTGCAGCAACTTCTAAACCACAGCTTTTTCATCACCAAGGGGTACCGCCCTCAGAGACCACTGGAATGGCGCTGATGAGCATTGACAAGAAGACCACGACTTTGAGGAATGTCAAGGACTCCATTTTGGATACAGCGGTTTGGGGCAAGACTTGGGTAGAGGCTTGCTCCAGGTCCCCTCATCGTTTTATAGATCTGACCGCAGCTATAAGAAATTGCACGGGTCTCACGATTCTACTTGTAACGAGCATTTCAGCGCCCTACAATGCTGAACACAGCACCTTTTGGGTACTTTGTGGAAAGTGATTCTCGTTAATGAGATGTATTCTGAAGGTCTGATATCATGATGTTGTGTAAAGGTGCCGAAGAAGAATACTTGTTTCCTGTAGCTTCTACATTGGGTTTGTTCTTCGCACAATGCCACGTGGGGGCTGTGAAAGGTGAGAAAATTACCAGCCGGGAAATAGGCTATGATGTTCCTTGGTTTGACAGCCACCAGAACCACGGTAGTTTTTAACATGGAATCATCAGCGTAATCTCCGCCCAGTTGATTCCACCAGAGACCAAATTTAGTACGACAATCCTTCCCGTTGATGCAAAAAGACGACCATGTTCTTGGTTTGAACCCTAAGCGTCGGCAATATGTCTTCAGCCACCGGAACAACGGGTACTATTCCAAACACCGGAAACGACAATGTAGTTTCAAGCAGCACAATCTCCACCCAAATAATTCATCAGAGACCAAATTTAATATGACGATACTTCCTTCTGACGCAAAAGCACTTCATAACTTGACCGTTAGCGTCAAAACAACTCTCTGATCACAAGGAAAACTTACTGATATCCCTCGACTTGCTAGGAAGGCCGTCATACTGATCAGCGGGAGGCAAGACACTTGCGTCCAAGGGCACTATAACCTCCTTGATAGACAGCAT
Organism: Gomphus bonarii; assembly: GCA_003316585.1. Lineage (NCBI taxonomy): Eukaryota > Fungi > Basidiomycota > Agaricomycetes > Gomphales > Gomphaceae > Gomphus > Gomphus bonarii. The sequence goes on along the minus strand of QFEC01002435.1, from coordinate 2,152 downwards.
GAGCTCTCTTGTTACCAGAATATTCCCACCCATCAACAGGATATTTATCCCCGATAGTGCGAATACAGCCCAGAGGCTATATCTGGACCAACTGTGGGTCTTGTTCAGGGGTTCGAGCACTGCCTCATTCGTGAGGTTGGTGAGGGATCCGTGTTGGGAGAGTGGGAGATACGGAGTCATGCTTGATGCTGAGAGGTCTGCCAGACTTTCTTATGGCTTATTTCGTTGACCTTCTTAATCTGGAATTCAGAGACCCAGTCTCAGTTGAGCTGCGGCCTCTGATTATATCCAACACACCGGAATGTATCTTGTTCCTTCAGCCTTTAGTGATTTCATTCCACGTTTCACTTATATGCACTTAAAGAAAACCACTTGACTCAAATATTAGAAATATCAGCTTGGGATGTATTCACCCCGTGAACGCTTGTGGCTCATTATCACAAACGTTGGCCTTGCCCTTCTCTCATTCTTTCGTGCCGTGGGTCTCGCCGCAGGATTGCGCGCTCTGGATGCATTGACACCAATCATCCACCCAGAGTATATTCGCTACTGCAAGCGATATACTTTGATATTTCCTGCCCCACTGCAATTGAGCAGGACTACAGCTTTCCAGCCCAAGGAACTTCCCATCCGTGTCCACAATGTCATGATGGCCCCAGAATGCCTCGACGACGAATGTATGCGGACGACGACTGGGCCTCGCTGTTCCCCGCAAGCAATGGGTGCAGTTGGGACCGAATTTGTACGTTCTGTCCATCTATCATCAGATCCACTGCCTTGAAACCATGCGCTACGCGTATGTTTCTGCCAAAGCTGCTAGACTCTCATATCCTGGAAATCGCACGGGCACAGACTACCGCATGAACCATTGTCTCACCTATTTGCGCGAGGCTATATTGTGCAATGCGGACTCCACTTTGGAGCGGTCCACGGTTTTCGTTGATGACAAAGGAGAGAAGGACCATGGTGCGACAGGAATGGGTATGATCCACAAGTGCAGAGATTAGGTGTAAGTCAGAGATTACCTTACGATGAGGTAGAATTTAATTATTTCCCGCCCAATTAGCAACTATACATAGAAGAATAACAATAGCAAGTGTAATTTAGGGATGATACTAAGAGTCAGTATCGTTTCATTATTCAATTTCTGTTCATCTGTAACAGGAATGAGTGAGTTTATTGGCAATATAAGCAGTTTGTTTAGACATGCTGGCAGCGATAACCAGAGGCTGGAAAAAAAGGAAGGGACAAGGGTTCAGATTCTACTAATACTATATGGAGTATATCTTCACATATCTTACTTTGCCTGTGGGGAGTCCCGGATACAATGGATGCTACCCTTGGAAATGCTCATACCCGTTCCTTCCGGGCTACGTACGCCGATATAATGAGAGAGCAACCTTCTTCTCGCGATTTGTCAACGATCTCCTCTATCAGCTCTTGACGGCCCTCTTCTGTTGTGATCTTCTGTCCTATCGGTGCCTCCAGTTTGCCCTTGAGAAACTGGTCTTTGACGATAGCCTCTGTAACGAGACGCAAATTCTCGGTCGAGAAGTCAGCTGCATCACTGAGGTCTGTGCCTTTTAATCCTTGGTACGAATAACAAAGTTTTCCGAATGGTGTAAAGTTGCGTTCAAAAGTCACAACTGAAAAATCCGCCGACGTCAACAGAGAATGTAGCCGATAAGAAGAGCTATATAGACCATTTTCAATACTTTATATGCTCTTCCGAAGTCTAAGTTGCCACCCACTCCGGGATATATCTATTGGTACTAGCGGCAGATGTGTAGACAGCGTTCAATTTGTGAATCCATGATTGCCGTTCATGCTTGCATTGATGTCATGTTGTGCGTTTTCCGCTGGAGGAGGGGAGGTTGCACTATAGAATACGTTGTCGGTTTCCAATAAATATATCAACCTTCCAGGTTCTGGTAGTTTTCGTTATAGTTTGTTCTTCGACAGTTGAGCCCTGCAGAGACACTTACTAAGTATCTCGTGAATGTTCAGTAGTGCACTCTTCCATCCATCTTCATTCAGAGAAAATCGGACATTGCTCATGTGAACGAGGCCAAATTTCCCTTTCATGGATTGTGGAAAGGGCTTTGTGACGTCCTGCAAGAAAGTATTTATACGCAGAGATTCCAGTTCATCC
>QFEC01002406.1:29213-43907 GCA_003316585.1 Gomphus bonarii | reverse complement strand
ACCACGTCCCCGTGGAAGCCCGAGCTCATCGCGGTAAGCCCCGGAGCATCACCAGATACTGAAGCTGGTGAAACAACCTGGCTTCCTAGTGAGGGTTGCGCGTTGTTTCGCGTACTGAAAGGACCACTGTGCGGGGAGAAGGTAGATCTGAAACTACTTTGGGGGAAGGAAGCCTGCATTGATAAGAATTTTTGGGGCGTCGGTCGTTCATCAGAGTTATACTTATGATCGAGCATTTGAGTCCCAGCCTGGGTGAGAATCAATAGGTGCTTACTTGGAATTCCAGCCCAATGCCGTCTGCTTCGCTGATATCAAGGAGCTTGACGAGCTTTCTACCGATGCCGTTGATGCGCTCAACATCCTCTTTCGAGCGTGTCCACAATTGGATACGATCCACCTTGGAACGGAGTGAAACGACTGTAGAAAAGAATCTAGAATGAACAATAAGAACAATATGTTGGAACAAACGTACCTGCACCGCAGATTTCGTCTCCCTCGTCAAGCTCCTCCCCAACAAGAGCCATCGCAAGCCATGACCAGCACCGATCAAGGAGCTGTGGCTGTGCCTTCATGGTCAGTACCCACTTGCCGCCGTTGGCATTTGCTTTGTCCTCCCACATGGGTTTAATGCCGGATTTGAATAAATGGTAATTAGAGTTTCTTTCGAGGCGTGAAGGGGGTTTGAGCCAGTTAAAGTAACGGCAAAAGGTCTCCACCTAGACAGAGAGAGTTATAAAGCGGAGGGTCAAATGACCGGTGAGCAGAGACCATACATACAGTGTCAAACTCGCCGACGACAGTCAAGTTTGCCTCATAGGCATCCGTCTCGGTGCTAGGAGGAACATATGGTGTAGCGGAATCTGTATTTGGAGGAGAAAACTGGGGTTTTGCTTTGGTATCGTGATAGAGAGTCCTGGAGGTCACGTCAGCGACTAGCGGTAAATATTGAATGCCACACACCAAGGATGTTGCAGAGGATGTTCCTTCTTCTGTGGTGGCTCTGCCGCATCATTTGTGGTAGGTGCTACGACAGGCTGTGGAGGTGCCTCGGTACCGTCAACGCTTAATGCCCTCGCTTTGCGCAATCTTTCCGTAATAGCTTCTAGAGTCGGTACATTCTTGTATCCACGAGTCGGTTTAGTGTTGGAACGGCCGTTCACACTTGTATTTGTCGCTCCATCTGACGAGGTGGAGTTAGTCGCGGCTGTAGTGTCAAGGTTGAGGCGCTCAAGGTGCTCCGTAGTTAGCTCGTGTCCTGGGGGTGTAATTATATCGCCACCACTTCTATTGGACCCCGCGGGCGAGATGGAGCGCTGCGAAGAAAGGGCTGGTGACGTGGAACGGGTGCCTGATGGCTGGACGAGCATCGAATCTGCGGCGCTCGAGTTTGTGACAACTGAGGTAGAGGACGTGCGTGCGAGGAGGGAAGTAGGGAGACGAGGCCGTGCTTGAGTTATTCCTGGAGGTGGCGCGGAAGAGGCTCTGGAATTGGGACTATCGCTGGAGACTGCTGAATTCATGCGGGCGGCCAGTTGGTCCAGGGAAGGCATCCTGGCGGATGTAGATGAGGCTGGGCGAGAGGGTACCGCATTTAAGAGTGTGGGAGCAGCTATATCTTGAGCAGGAAGTGGTAGGCTGTCCGACATGATACGAGAGATGGTTGTTATCTCTGATCTGGCTCACTGCTCGAAGGGGGTCAGAGCCAGATTACATTCGAGCTCCGCACACTACTAAGCAACTTTCAGAACGACGACAATCAGTAGGGAAACGCACGCGAAATACCCTTGTTTCAGGTGACTCGATTCGACGGGATATGATTGATCACTATGTGCGGGATGTTACTTGGATTGGGTTTGTTCTCTAGAAAGACCGGTGAACGGAGGAAAACACATTGCGAGACTCTAAAGTCCCAACTCTGGAAACGTAACTTCTCACCAAACCACGTAAATGGGATTGCGTGAACAAGCCTCTCATAGCTACGCTGATACTTGTCTGCACTGTCTGCAGCACTAGGTCCATTTTCTTCTCCAGCAAGTCAGGTGTCATCCTTCTCTGACCTCCGTTTATTACGGTTCCGCTGTGCTCGCTCCTTATACAATCACACTACTAACCAGTATTATTTTCGTAAGTTAGTCTCCAAATTTCCAACACCAGATGCAATCTTCCTTGAAATGTTATTAATCATACATTGTTTAGTGACTAGATCAACCTGTTGTGCACCTGCCCCAACAAACCCCAAGATTTCACTTCCTTCTGCCTTCTAATCGTGTAGTGATCTTAGGAACGACCAACAAGCCAATCCTTCACTTCCGTCTATGCTCAACGTGTTACTTTGTTGACTGAAATGTAGTTGAGAACTACTACTTGCAACGTGTTTCCGGTCAGGTTCTGCCATTATCATTTGATCAGCCTCTGGAGTGAGGTTTGTTGCACCTAATCGGATAAGCGGAATTCAGTCCTGTATGTACTGCAGGAAATTGCCTGTAATGCCATTCTGACCTTGACCGGCTGAAAATACTAAGAGGAAAATCTAGTGAGGAAAGCGTGTGTGATCTATATCAGAGTTGTTTCTGATGCTTTTAGAACCAATGTACAAGAGGATGTTAAGGCTTGCTTCTTATGAAACATGCAGATGAAGGGTTCAACCACCCTTTCGCGTGCTAGTCGCTCTGCAGGTTTCTGACGGTATGGAGTCGACTCGAATAGAAAGCTGATTGGGCTACCCCGTCGAGGATATATTTAGATATGCCAAAATTATAATTCCAAACCGGATCTTCGTATTATGCAGTTTCCGAACACCTGTTCTTAAATTGGCCATCCCGACGAAAAAAAATTCTTATAATTTTTGACCTTAGGAAAGTCCTATGGTGGTCGCCGTTTCCACCGACTTGACTATCATCAAAACTCTCTAAGGAGGATTACCCCCAAACCCATCCCGCCATGCATCGATATATCTTGATATGCCGAATCTAGACATCCCCGTGCCACGCCGCGTGTGATCAAAGCCCTGGCGCAGTCGCCCAACATTACATGGGAGTTGGGGCTCTATGTCAGAAATCAGGGACGGAGGCAGTTAGCGTGTGGGTTGCACACCTGCACAGCAAGGCTGAATGCATATTAAAAATAACTCTGGAGGGTTCTCGTGTCGCTGCTATCAAAATTGCAGCCACCTATCCTGCAATTACATCAGACATATGCGGTGAAGCCAGGCCCAGCATCACTCGAACACATACAGGTGGCGCGTTCAGCCATGAGTCATCCGTAATCCACCCTCTTCCAGACAGGCCAGCACAGCCGTGATGCGGATGAATAAGTCAGTGACTCACTAGGAGTCTTCTGCCCGGACGTGGCACGGAATATTGCCAACGGTTTCAGCGCTCGCTTTCAGGGGAACCGAACACTTTTGGGTTGTGGCGATTGACAAGTCACTGAAGATGATTTGTGCATTAACTCTTCAGCAGGCGCATCTTCGAACTCGAAGAGCGTCGCGTCTCATGGAGGAAGTACAACTTGGAATTTGCTCCCCCTCTGCAGTGTGTGTTAAGCATACGGGTGTTGGCGCCACGTTAATAGGTCATGATCACCGCAGTACTTCTTTGGCTTCTCCAAGGGTCCGTGACCGGTACCGTGTAGACGGCAGTCTCCATCAAGTAGCGCCATGTCTCAGGCATGTACCATTAATAATTGCAATTCCGGTCTGCAATGCGCTTGTTCTTATCGGAGGTATCTTGTAAGGTTTGAGGTTAATATATTGCGCCACATTGATCGTGTAACCGTTGGCTTCCTTTACCCCGTGTCAGAACTGCCCCATGCAGGCGTGCTCCTGAGATCTGCGTTCATCAATGCAGCTCGTTCCGTGCCACAATCTTATATATAAGCTGGGCTAGCATGTACTGTCTCACCCTTTCACGGCTCACTCACATTCATGGCGTCGACGTCTACAAGCACGCGCACGCCTCCAACCACTCGCACACAAAACATTCAGGGTCGATATGGCTTTGCAAAGCTTGACGACGATATTGTCCTGGTCCAATGTATGTATCTGCATAGATCAGGACGCGACCTTGACTGATATTCTCTGTCTTTGCAGTAATTTCCTCACCTGCACCCAGAATATATCAAGCCCATGTCTTCGTAAGTCTTGGCAATGGAGGCCTACGCCAGTCAAGTCAGCCCCTGACACTAAGGCTTGCAGCGCCACAACTTTGTTTCCGTTTTCTCTTATTCACACACACAGACTTTCGGCTCGAATCTCCTCGAAATACTCGAGAATGGCGAGGATAGCAAGCCGCGATGTTGGCTCGAGGAAGAAACAGCCACAGTGTTCGCCGCTCAGGACGTTATGACACGGTTTATCTGGCTGAAGGATAGGTCGAAACCCAGAATAGGGGTCTGGACACCATGTGTACCACGGCGACCAGATCGACGGTCGCTCGGCGGTAGTTTTCGTTCAAGTTTAGCGACAGTATGACTTTTGCATAATTTGGTATGCTCAGTGCTCGACGTTTCTTGGATTATATGTACTCTGTGTAATGTTGGGGATGCCGACGAATTCGAATACAACAGGTGGACGAAAACCCCGAAAAACACGCGAGCTTTTCTTTCCCTCCACCGCAGTGAGTACCAACATGTGTTTGAGGGTTTAGAGTGCTCTCCACGGTGGGTACCGTGGACTTTGAGAAAGTACTGCGCCTCCGAAGAAAACCAATTAGGGGTTCTCTTCCCACAAGCAATGGCGCTACCAGGAAAGAAAACCTATAACTAGAACAAGTCCGTCGAGTTGCGCGAGCGAAGCAAGGGGGGGTTGAAGTCAAATGGTCACACGGCCACGACACGTGTTTGTGGAAATCCAAGGGATGACCTACAGCAGTGCTGCTTCTCCCGTTTTAAGACGACATACAGTCAGTAATTACGTTCATGCAGGGAGACTCTTTTTCCAATCGTCCCTGGCAAGTATCTGCAAACCCTAATGATTATCACCAGGTGACAAAACCCCTACTTCTATACACTCAATAATTACCCCTGCGCTCCGTCTGTAGGTTAATAGTTCAGGCATCAGCACTCTATATCGCTCCTGCCCTGGCAGGTCACGCTAGCAGACCTGGTCTATGACCATCTCTCAGTTAAATCTTCAGTGTGTTTATCTTACAATTCAATTTGTACCTTCAGGCTTCATGGTACATTTTACAGTATATCCTAATAAATGAAGTACTGCAAATGACTATCACTAAAGGCATGGGAATTTCCCAGGCCTAGAAAGTTTACAAGGTGTCAAACTTACCAAGGTAAATCAATTGAGAAAACTACAATGTAGACATGTATGTGCTCAGGTAGAGTTGGATCTAAGGGTTCCCCTACATAGCTTGGGTTTTTGTTTTGTTTTGTTTCTCTCCAAGCAAACCCACTAAAATTCTGATCGAACTATCTGAGCGTACTCTCCAGTCTCCGGTCTCTTGCCTCCCAGACAACTCGGGGCGTGCAACAAATGCCCCCTCCGTTTCCTCACGAACCTGGCATACAGTGCCCCAGCAGTCACAACGGCTACAGAGCTCACCAACACAGGGTATCGGAACTGGTCGGGATGAGCAAAGATGATCGTCAATGCATATGAGCAGAGTTCAAACGCATTCTGAAATGAGGCTTCCATAGAAGAGAAGGAACCCCTAGAGTTGGATTCCACCCCCTGAATTTGGTGACGGCGTCAATAGAGTTACAGATAAGGGTAGGGGGAGAACAGAAGTGTTTCTCGAATGCTCACCTCCTGAATAACCATTTGCGCACACAAGTCGAACCCCCATAGTCCGACTCGGCTCATGATCACGCCGGCCACCAACGCCGATGCCGCAACGAAGGGGAGCTTCATCCCCCAAAAGAAGCATACCGTACCAGTTGCGCAGATTCCCTGCCAACTGATAAACCATAGTCCCGCCCTCAGGGGCCCGACTCTACCCATAGCGCCAGGGGCAAGCCATGTAGCAGAGATCTCAAACGCGACTGATATCGTTCGAATGAGAGCAATATGCGTCGGATGGTATCCAACGGACAAAAGATAGGTTACCATTTGGCCGGCGAAGTTGAGCACGGTAAAATAGAGGAGCGATAAGGCAATTGATGGAATAAATACCGGGTGGTGAATGTAAAATGAGAGCGCTTGGCGGTTTAATCGGACCCAGGAACGGAGGCGAACTAATGCATCGCTCAGGGTAGAAGTTGTGCGTGCGCTGGGTTCAGGAATCTCAGGTATAGAACGAGGCGCTTGCAGAGCTGAGACCATCTTGTAAACCTAAGCGGGATAAAGTTAGGGGTATCGTCAAAGGGAGAGGCCATGGGGCTAACTTTCGCAATCGCATAGTATTCGACTCCCACAGATGCCACGTTTAGACCTAGGGTCACTAAAATGGCAATGGTAGTCGATACCCCGTCTATCAGAGCTATGGCAAGTGGGCCAGCGAGCTTGCAGAATAAGTCAATTCGGCGCATTTGAGAATTTAGCACTGCCGACAATCCCATTCAGTAAAACTTAACAAGATCACAGCTATACAGACCTTTTAATGCTGCAGTGTTTTGTTCGGCGATGACCACCACCTATCACCAATTAAGCTAGTAAACTTGCACTAACAATCATTGAGAACTTAAAATCTTACCCAATCTCGCTCAACCGCGACGAGATTCATGACTGAGCATAGTTTTTCCACACATGCCAATAGGACCAGGGTAGCTAAAATCACCGGTTCTAGCTCTCGAATAACCGACGGATTGGTCGCCAAAAGCCACAAACCCAAACAAGACGCTGTCACCGCGAGACGTTGTACGACTGTATTAATAGAACAATGCATGAGCCTAGTCCGACTGCAACCCAAGTGGAGGAGAATGAGACATGCCAATTGAAAATCTCACCACCGCAAGACGATTTCCTCTATCGATATATCGTCCCACTGCGGGAGAGAAAAAGATCGCGGCTGCGGAACGAACTAGGGCGTACAAGGATGGCGGTAAAAGGGTTCCAGGGAATATCGATGCGATGAATAGAACGGCACCAAACTCGAAAACCCGAGAGTTCCAAGTAGACAGGAAATGGGAGATATACAGTCGCGTTCTGATGTTGGCTGGTATGAATCCCTCTCCGCCGCTTGTGTTCTAGTCATGATCGCCATTAATGTCACTTGAATATGGTACTGGTAAACCAGAAGATCTAACCTGAAGAAAGGGTGTGGTCTCGCTGGGCTCAGTGGAGTGGTTACCATCCATGGCGTCAAGAGATGGATAGGAGAGCTAAAAGAGTACGGGGATGTGAATAGAAGTCAAGCACAGGTTTTCTCAGTCAGATCTGCTTCGAGAACTTTCCCTAAGAGTGTTGCCAAGATGTGACGGTCCTTGTTCTCATGCATATTGGAAGTTTCTAACTTCAGCGTTACGCGGGGTGACGAGGCCGACTTGTCGGAGATTTCAGTCATGAAAATTCTCGACTGGCACCGGAGGTACTGGCACTGGCACTTACGATAACAAGTGAGTTCATGTTCAGAGCTACATGTAGTGCGGTTTCCTAACTTCACATCCGAATTCTCAAGATAAACTCATGGCGCACGCAGAGCCAACATACGAATACGAGTCCTACGCTAAAAATTGCTGCAATTGATGGTCGGCGAAAGGTCGTGATCTTTTTCGGTGTGACACGCGTCTGGAAGCTGAGCGCCTGGTATGAGCATTCTAAGTCGAAAACGGTATTACACATGGCAACTTCCTTGCAAGCCTTTTTTGAGAAGTTGTAAATTCCTATAAGCACCCCCAGATACTATTGGCAGATCAAAATGTGATTTAGAACTACTATGAGTATATCTTGAACATTTTTGGAGCACTTTTTAATTCATCATTTTGAACTTTGACTAGCAAATTGGCCATTTTGGGCTGATTAAGCATCACATATATCCAGGTACTGCTAAATGAACCTGTACCCCTCTCTCCTCTGCTGCGAAATCATGCCACTATAGAAAACTAGATAGGTGTCTACAAGAAAAGAGGCATGTGAGATGAAATCTTGTAAATAGTAAAGTATTAGAGTCTCACATTATCTATTTGATGGGAGAGTGAACTAGCTACTGTAATGCTTATAGTGACTCAAAAAACTTTTTTAATATTTAGTTCTATTTGACAGTTCAATAACTTGGAAAATAAAATACTGAAAATATTGGAAATAATATTTTGAATAGTAGTCCTCACTTATAAGTATTGAACCATATCTATCAGATGTAATTTCTAATCAGGTCATCTAATTGAAACAGTTTTTGGCTGACATCATGTTAAGTCTGGAGTTGTGGATGTAATGTCCAAAAGTGTCTTGGGGGGTCTGAGCTGTCAAAGTCAAACCTGTAAGGGCAACCCCTGGAGCACTCACTGAGGTTACTGAGGTCACGCAGCTGAGGCTAGCAAGGGGGAAATCCTAAGTCTATTAAACTGTGTACATAGAAATAGAGCCTCACCTAGCAAGGGGGAAATCCTAAGAGGAAAACTTAGGATCCCTTGCTAGTGAGGTATGTAACATATATACTTGTTGTCCGCTTCCTGCTTCTTCAGCATACCTTACCCCTCAATCAGGCCTTAAGGTATGATGACCCCACAATCTGTATCCAGCATTCCAGTACTTGGGCCAATACCTTGGCCTCTCAGTTCAGGATGCCTCACATCTGGGCTGAGTGACTGTTGCTGCACTTATTGTCTCAATGTGCAGTTTGGCTCAGTAATCCTTGGTATGGATAGATTGGCTCAGCATTGGTTTGGGATTTGAAATGGGTGGTCCCTTGACATCACCCCTAGTGCTGCATCCTCAAAGCATGCACCAGGATCAATTCAAAAGCTGTCAATTGGACCCTTTGGGATGCTCCTGGGTGTGAGTGGTAGAACTCCCATACCTTTGCTGGTGCTGACATGTCCTCCTCTGCTACCCAAGTGTTCTCTTCATATCCATACCCCTCCTACTTCACTAGGAAGTAGAGTTGACCTCTCATCAACTGACTGTCTAACACCCTCTCTACCATGCTCCATGCACTAGTGCTGATTTCACTTCTTCTAACAACTTCTCCATCCTGTCTTTAAACTCATTTACCATTTTTGTTTGGGACTTAGGTTCTCAGGGCTTGAAGCCCATGCATGGGTGTCTTCTGGTGTTCAACATAAATGGGGTTTGCTGGGTGGCTGAGTGTATGTGATTGTTGAATTGGAACTCAGCTAACAGTAGGAGATCATACCAGTCATCCTGTCACTTGTTGACAAATAAGCAAAGGTACTGTTCAAGTTCTTGGTTGGCATGCTCAGTTTGGCCATCTGCTTGGGGGTGGTATGCTGTTGTGGCTGTGAGTTTGATCCTGAGGAGCTGATAGAGTTTGTGAGTGAATTTGGAAATGAACTGTGGACCTTGGTTGGAGACAACTTGCTTTGGGGGCCCATGCAATTTTCATACATGTGCAAGGTAGAGCTGAGCCACTCTGAGTGCTGTGATGGTTGTGTTTGTGGGGAGGAAGTGTGCCCTTTTGCAGACCAAGTCCACCACATTCATCACTGTGTTGTAGCTATAGGCCTGGGAGAGCTCAACTATGAAATCCATGCTGATCATATCCCACTGAGATTTGGGGATTGGGAGTAGTTCAAGCTCTCCCATTGATGGCTGCCTTCAGGCCTTGGTTTGGGTGCAGAGATCACAGGTCTTCATATATTGCCCCATGTACCAAGACATATGTGGCCACCAGTAGTTCTGTGACATGAGTTTGAGCATCTTCCACCTTCCCACATGTTCAGCTGTGAAGGCAATGCTATTGACAAGGTTACAACAACAAGATACTCCAATATTTGATGAGCTGATAAGGGGGTTTTCCACCTGGTGTAGCAGTAATCCTCAGTTTATACAAGGTTACTAGCAATAAATACATAGAAAGCCCACCTGGTGTAGCAGTAATCCTCAGAGATCAAGCTGAGGGGTAACTGTTACACCAGTCACACTTATGTACCCTATCCTGGTGCTTATTATGTAATCTGCAGACACAAGACATGGAAAGGCATGGAAAGACATAAACAAGAAACAACAACAACTGACAATGAACTCCAACTGAACCCTGACATCACCCCCCTCTCAATGCAAGGTGTCTTGAGGTGGAGTTTTGTCAAGATTGTTAATGGAAGCACCCACTAACACATCTTGTCAGTCTCCTCCAGAGTGGGGGGCAGGTCCAGGTCAGGTTCTGCTCGAGTTCCACCCCAGGGTATAGTTGGAGGGCAAACTTGTGATCCGAGTAGTGATTGCTGTGGATACTGAAGGGATTGCTAAATGTTTTGAAAGATGCCTCTCGCACATACTCCCCTATGGTGTTGAGAGTCCTCCTCCCAGTGAATCCCTCAAATGAGCAGGGGATTGAATCTTGGCTGAGGAATATTATGTCTCCAGCCTCATAGGGCAGGCGAGTGAGATGTTTCTTTCACTAGGGCATGGAGAAGATGGGTTTGGGTGGAGCTGGGAGTTTGAGGAGTCTCTCAATTTGTCTAATGTCCTTTGGTCAATGGACCAGTGTGATGATATAGGGTAGGATTCAAGTGAGATGAGGCTCTGTTGGGTGGATTGGCTGGTCATGTTGTAGTGAAGAGGTTGCTTGTTATCCAGTGGGTGGGGTAAGACAGATAGTGGATGTTATATAAGTGTTGAATGGAGTGAGACATAAATGAAGAGAATTAAATGTCAGGTGAAGTGTCACTTATTTTTTTGGGGTTAGAGTGTCACATGCTAGGTTCCTTCCTTCTGTCTAATTGAAGAGGTGTCACTTGGGAGTTTCCGTGAAGTTTTCTAGAGTTTGAAAGGGGAGGGTGGCATATAGAGTAGCTGATATGCATTGTGGGGCTTTGGGGTTTTGTCAGTGAAATTCTATGACAAGTTGCTTTGCTCCAGAGATGTCCTTCACAGGTAGCCAGGAATCATCTGCAGTTCCATAACCCTTCCAATGGACTAGGTATTCCAGTCATCCTCGGTAGACCCTGCTGTCTAAGATCCTCTCAACTTCATACTCAGGGACTCCATCTCAAATAACAGAAGGAGGGGGAGGTTGAGCATGTCGTTCTTGCATTGGATCCTCTTGATAGGGGCATAGGATGTTGACAGAGAAGACAGGATGGGTGTGACCAAAAGATGGTGGGAGTTGGAGGCCATAGGCATTCTGCAATACAACCTTGTTCACTGCATAAGGACCCAACCATTTATGATCCAACTTCTTCATTGGGTGAGTGGTGGTGGTAATGTTTTGTGCATTTAGCCAGACCTTATCACTGATCTTGTATGTGGGAGCAGCCTGGAAGTGCAAGTTGTAGAACCATGCCATGTCATCTGTAGCCTTTGGCAGGGCAGAGCGAGCATTGTTAGTGGCCTTTTCCATGTGAGTGGTGAATTCATCCAGTGCTTCCAATTGGGTTTCTTGGGTTGGTTCTAGTCCAAGTCTTAGATGTTGACCACTGTCGAGCATGAAGGGAGTAGTCTGCATCACAGAGTGAATTCAATTGTTGTATGCAAACTCAGCAATAAAAATCCAATCTAACCAGTCATCTTGATGCTGGTTGACAAAGAGTCAGAGGTTTTGCTCAATCTCTTGGTTGACCCTTTTGGTTTGGCCATCAGATTGTGGGTGGTAGGCTGTGGAGGCAGCAACCTTGATACCTAGGAGCTTGTTTAACTCTTGCATGAATTGGGAGATGAATTGAGTGCCACAGTCACTGATGACTTCCTCTGGTAGTCCATGGAGCTTCCAAACATGGTCACAGAAAAGTCTGGCAATTTCTACCCAATCTACATCTGATGTGGTGGGAATGATGTGTGCACACTATGAGAGGCAATCTCCAGTGACAAGAAGAGCATTGTAGCCATGACTGGCAAGTAGTTATGTGATTAGATCAACAGTGATAACTTGCCATCTGTGGTCTGGAATACAATTGGGGAGGAGTTTGCCAATGGGGGAGGTTGGGAAGGTTTTGTTCCTATTGCAGAGGTCACAGGCCTTTATGTATTTGGCAATATACCATCCCATTCCAAGCCACCAGTAGCTCCCAGACACAAGTTCAGTTGTCTTCCAGTGACCAGGATGACCAGTGTGCTTACATCATGGTGTGCCTTGACAATGTCATGCTGTAGCTTGGAGTTAAGAGGGACGTATACCTTGCCATGATAAAGAATAAGACCATTCTCTTCTGACCACTCTTCTCCTTGAAGATTTCCAGATGACCCAGGTTCTTTGAGGGCCTTTACAACCTTCTCATCTCAGTCTGTGCAGTCCCTGACTCTATCAAGAAACTTGTCAGCCTCACCATTCACCAGTTGTGCACCTGTGGCATTAATGTGGAACATGTTAGATTAGAGTAAAATTTGGTTTTGATTATCTTCCTCCTCCTGCTTATGAACCCATCTTGAGAGTGTATCAGGCTTGGTTGAAAGATGACTAGGATGGTGGATCAATTCAAAATCAAAATGAGAGAGGTAGAGTGACCAGCGAGCTTGGCAATGGTTTAGATTTTGTGCAGTCCAAGAGTAGGTGAGGTTTTGATGGTCATTGAGGATCTCAATTTTGTACTTGGTTCCTTCTAGAATATGATGCCATTCTTCTAGACCATGGATGACAGAGAGTAGTTCCTTGTCATGGATGGCATAGTTGCGCTCTGTGTCTGAAGGACTCTTTGAGACAAAGCTGATGGGTCTCCACTTCCCATTGTCACAGAGTTGAGATAATACAGCACCTGTTGCATATGCTGAGGCATCTGTTTCTAGGTGGAAGCATTTGGTCTGGTATGGGAGGACAAGGATAGGGGTAGAGGTGATGAGGTGTTTGAGTTCATCAAAGGCAGCTTGCTCTGGTCCATCTGGTGCCCAAGACCATTGTGTATTGGCTTTGGTGAGATTGTTCAGGGGTTTGGCAATGTGAGAGAAGTTATCCACAAATTGATGATAGAAGTTGATAAATCCAAGGAAGGATCTCACCTCAGTGACATCGTGTGGGGTTGGCCAGTCACATATTCCTGCTACCTTCACTGGGTCCATTGCCACCTTCCCTTCCGAAGATGATAAGTCCAAGGTACTCTACCTCCCATTGTTAAAATACACATTTCTCCAGTTTCAGATACAAGTTGTTGGAGTGAAGGATTTCAAGGACTTGTTGCATGGTCTTTTGATGGGCTTCAAGGGATTCTTTGAAGATGAGTATGTCATCTATGAACACCACTACAACTCCCTCATCAATGAGCTCCCTGAAGATTTCATTCATCATCATTTGAAAGGTGGCAGGGGGCTGTTGGTGAGACTGAAGAACATCACCAGAGGTTCACATAGACCTTGGTTTGTTTGGAAGGTGGCCTTCCACTCATCTCCTTCCTTTATGCGCACATTGTTGTATCCCCAGCAGATGTCTAGTTTCATGAAGTGTTTGGCCCTGGCAGCGGCAACCTTGTTTGTGATATCTGGTACAAGAGGGAGGGGATAAGTGTTCTTGATTGTTATATCATTAAGCTTCCTGTAGTCTTGTACAAAGTGGAGGCCACTGTCCTTTTTCTTTACAAAGAAGACTGGGGATGCCATGGGTGATTTAGAGGGGCAAATTTTATTGCTCTTGAAGTTCTCCTCAAGGAATGCATCTTGTTCCCTTTGTTCATTGGGAGACATTGAATAGACCTTGGTGCTAAGGAACTTTGCACCTGGTATCAGCTCAATTGCATGATCCCAGGGTTTATATGGGAGAAGCTTGTCAAAGGACTCCTTTGAGAAAACATCCTTGAATTCCTGGTAAGGTTTTGGAACTAGATCTTCAAAGGATTTAGTGGGTGTGAGCTCTGATGCTTTTTGGGAAAGCTGTTGTGAGACAGTTGAGCCTGTACCAATTTCTTCATGGTCCTCCTCCACAAAGACTACAAAGAGTCTGTCTTCATTTTCAGGTGAATACAATGGCTCTTCAGCTGTGGCACGTGTGTGTTGATCAGGAGGGTGCATGTGATCTTCCTCAATGTCTGGGGCCATTTCAACTTGAGGTTTCTTGTTGATAGGTTCAATACCACATGATTCAGGACAGCAAGCCATTTTCATCTTGCCCAAGCACCAGTTAACTTCTGGATTGTGCTCCATGAGCCAGGTGTGTCCTAAGATGATTGCTAGGTGCCCCAGGCTTGTCACTAAAAATGTAGCATGTTCTGTGTGATGTCCATATGTGCAGATGAGATCAACCTCTTCCTTGTTTGAACCTGCCTCATTAGGAGTACCATCTATGTTATAGATAGGTATAGCACAAGGAAGGTGATGTGTTTTGAGCTTTTCTGCTTGAACAAATTCCACATCAATGAACATTCCTGTGGCACCACTGTCAAGGAGTGCATCAATTGCTAGAGGATGTCCAGTGTTGACAGACTGGACCTTCAGAGGGACTTGTGTCAGCAGAGGAAAGTCTGTAGTAGACAACTAACAATGACACACAACAAAGTAGCTTGGGACTTGTCAATATACTGGACAAAGACAAGTCCCAACAATCGCTTGTGAGCTTACATAAGGCGCTTAAATAAGCGCCGAGATAGCGGCAAGCTGAAGAGAAAAAGAAAAGAGCAGTGGGATAAAATCACAGGCCAACACTCCCACCTGATGAGTCACCACTGCAATCATCACAGTATCTTTTCAAGCCCCATCATCTTCCGACA
>QFEC01002406.1:4702-18526 GCA_003316585.1 Gomphus bonarii | reverse complement strand
AATTCAATGACAGGTCACTCTTGGAACGCTGCACACCTGTACAGTATGAGAGCAACCGCCTGCATCTCTCTCTCTCTCTCTCTCTCTCACATGGCTATACGTTCCTACGTATGAAAAAGTACGTAACGATTATTTAGAGATGATCTATTTTCGTTGGGCGTCACCTACGAAAGAGAAGAGATGATGTCACGTGAGTCACGTGTATATATAATAGCTGCAGTGTGAAGAAATCCACGAGATCTTAGCCCTTCATGGACCCCAACAGTGGCGATAAAGGAACCACTGCTACTCAACCCATTGGCCTTCGTTCGGGACTGACAAGCTACGGGGACGATGAGTTCGCCTTGTTCTTGCGCAAAGCGTTTATCAAGGGAGCAGGATGTTAGTTATCTAACTTCTCTTAGGGTTTGCAACCTATGTGAGATTTATATAGACACCGACGACGCACTGGACAGACTAATAATCGGGATTATTAAGTACGTGTCAATTGTATTACCCCCTAGCTGGCAGTCGACATTATTCATATGATACAGCACGTCTTCTGAATTTAATCCTTGCCACGGAAATGCAAGTGGCTTGATCGAAGCTGTCAAAAGAGGCGTTCTTCTCTCTGGTGCTCTGGTTTGTCCAGAGTACATTTAAGGATACTCAGCATCTCAGTTGAGCTAAGGTACTGATTTAGCCTGTAACGTTTCCTATAATATCACTTCATGAATCATTCGCCTATCCCACATCTATGTACCTTCGCAAGTGAGCGCCAGCATACTCAGAACCATCACTGATGACTAATTTGGATATTGATGCGCTAGTTTGATGAGCATTGATGCCGAAGAAATGATTCGCGCTCAGCCAATGGATGCTGTAGTTCGTATGTCCGAATGCTGATGAGATTATGGTCTTGTTATGCTCACTACGCTTTCAGTTCTAGGCGGGTGCGACAAAACTGTACCCGCAGAACTTATGGGAGCAGTGTCAGCCAATACACCAGCAATCCAGGTAGGTGCCTTTCTAAACAAATGCCCAAAATATCTACTAATTCATTAATACATTAGCTCGTTGTAGGACCCATGCTCACCGGGTCACACGCCGGCGTGCGCGTCGGGGCATGTACAGACTGCCGCAGATACTGGGCTAGTTACAGAGCTGGAGATGTTGATATCGAAGAGCTTGGACAGGTGAATAATGAGCTCGTACCGGGACCGGGGGTAGGATTATCCTGCTCATGTTTTACCACCTCTAATAATCATAGTAGACATGCGGGGTTATGGGCACAGCCTCAACTATGGCATGCATCGCTGAAGCTCTGGGCATGAGTCCCTTGGGTTCTGGGACGCCCCCTGCAGTTTCCTCAGCCAGGATGCGTGTGGCTGAGAAAACGGGCCAATTAGCTGTGGCCATGATCAAACATCAGATTCTTCCCACACAAATCCTGACCATGAAGAATTTTGAGAATGCAATCACGTATGCTTCAACTAAGGGGGTTTCGATAAATTGCTGATTTATATATGCGGCAATCAGTGTATTGCAAGCACTTGGGGGCTCGACCAACGCCATTGTTCACTTGCTTGCTATAGCTGGTCGCCTCCCGAATGTGAATCTTTGTTTAGACGATTTTGATCGCATCGGAAGGAAAACACCTTTGCTACTCGATCTCAAACCATCTGGTGACAATTACATGGAAGAGTGAATGAACTTATATTCTACAACGAATCTGCGGCAAATATGCTAATATTTGGTCCCAGTTTTCACAATGCGGGGGGTTTGCCTGTACTTTTACGTGAACTGCGCAGCCTTCTGCACCTCGACGCACTCACAGTAACAGGCAAAACCCTCGGAGAAGAACTTGATACGTATCCTGGGTCCCACAAGCAGTTGATTGTGCGTTCGCTGTCGGATCCAATTTTCCCTGCTGCAGCGCTTGCGGTGCTTCGTGGAAACCTGGCTCCGAACGGGGCTGTCATCAAGCAGTCGGCGGCCAGCAAGTCCCTGGTCTCGCATACAGGCCCCGCAGTGGTATTTTCGAATCCTGCTGATCTTGCAATGCGTATAGACCTGGAAGGCCTCGAAGTTACTCCGGATAGCATCCTTGTACTTCAAAACATAGGTCCTGTGGGTGCTCCTGGCATGCCTGAGGCGGGGTTGATTCCTATCCCAAAAAAGCTTGCGCGACAGGGTGTTAAAGACATGGTACGCATTTCAGATGGCAGGATGTCGGGGACGGCAGCGGGTACTGTTGTTCTTCATGTATCTCCGGAAGCAGCTGTGGGAGGACCACTTGCTGTCGTGCATACTGGGGATTACATCACGATCGATGTCGTGTCGCGCCGTCTCACTCTTGATATCGAAGAGAGCGAGCTGCTGAAGAGGCTTGAAACGTGGAGGGACGCTAATGGTACACTTAAGCCTGAGAGGGGATATGCAGGGCTTTACAAGAAGTCCGTTCTCGGAGCTGAGCTGGGGGCAGATTTTGACTTTCTACGGGCCGAAGGCTTGAGTAGATCCGTATGACTCTACTCTAATAGACAGAGCTTTGAATTATGTCATGAGACTTCTCGATCGTCAGATCTGCATGATGCGAAAATTTACGTTGCAGGAAAATCCGGATAAGATTAGTCTCAGATCTTCATTCCATTGGGATCACGATATTGTGGTTGAATATGGGATCCTGAATGCATTGATGTAAAGGAAAAAAGAAAAGAAAAAATGTATAGTCTAAACCCAAAATACTGCATAATGGCAAATTTCTTATTGTGTTGTGGAGCTCACGGCAGGCCCAAAGTGAAAAATCGCCATATAGTCAGCGATCGTCAGCGATCGTCAAGCCTAACACGTGCAAACAATAATCACTCGACCCTCTCCTCGGGTCATCATCGTGTTTCTGTTACTGTTTGTGAATGCTGAATAGAGAAAAAAATGTTTCAGACACAAAGGCACTGGACCGTCCTTTCGGAGAACACTCTTATTCAATAAAGGCCGCTGTTTGAGTACTGTTGTTCCTCCACACAAACCAGATTCGAGCTAGTCTTATCTGGTCATGATATCCCGTCGTCTCCAGAGCGACGGATAGTCTTCAAATCAACATCCCAATTCCAATTACTTCAGGGATCATGAACAAAAGGGACGATCAGTCCCCATGTTTGCTGTATTCCTAGCTAGGACACCCCCGAGGTAATTGTGCGCATAAAATTATAATAATTTACGAGAGGAATAAATCCATATACTTTACCTTTAATCTGTCGCTGTGCGACATCCTTCAGACCTGTTCTATCTAACGTTGGTGTCTCTTAGTTTTGCTTTCTTACTACTCTACCTCCTAGCATCACTTAATTTGACGCAGGCGTCCCCATCTACTAGGCTTCCACAATCCAGGTTTTATTGTCGAAATATATCTATCGTGGTGCCAAGCCTGTGGCATTTCAAAATATCCTACTTCCATGTCTTTTCATCCAGCGCATACAAATACTTATGACATAACGTCATCTCAAGCACCGGAAGAACCTTGGGGAGCAAGTAATTTTGAAGGCATACAGAATCATTTAAATCCAACATATGAGCAATCGGGAGTGGACCAGCAAGATTTACATGCACAAGTATGTTACGCAGTTGGGAAATGAAAACATAGCTGATTATGACAATCTTCTCAGAATCACACGATTTCTCAAATTCCAAATTCAGATATCTCTGGGGAATTTTCAGACTTTTTGCAGGGCTGGAGCTCTACACAGAACGAAATTCCCCCTGTTACACCTGAGAGCATGGCAATTTCCCAAGGACAAGGCATCTCATACACGTTGACAGATGTTCAAGACGGAATTTCACCACCTGGTATTCCAGGTCTCGCACACACCTTTACGGAAGAATCTCTGTCCCAAGTGCTGCAGATTCCAGGATCATCTGTTATGACTCATTGGAGCCATCCAACCACTCATCCTGGATACAACTCTTCCATTCCCAGTTCTTCATCGATCAACCCCCATCCACTTCCAATTCAGCAGTCGTCAGAGAATCAATTTTATCAATCTGCTCCAGTTGCACTATCGGAGCAACCATCAATTTCCTCACACAAGCAAAAGTCGGTTTCAATAACCTATCCGAGTACTTTTCACACCGCATATATGGATGGCTCGGAGAATGCACATGACCTATCGTTCGGACATCCGACGCCAGATTTATATGACGTTACTGGTTGGGGGGATCAAGAATACAATGCTCCTGGACCTTCGTCACTCGGACATTCTCAACCCGGTCCCTCGGAGAAGCGGCTCCCAAGTTCAAGTTTAACTGCACGATCGAAGCGGCCAGCGCCCCATCGACCCGCCCACAACGATAAATCTCATCCCTATCCGTCCTCGTCACGTACTTCGGTTCGCGACCGCAAGCCTAGCGTAGCATCTTCATCCACCCAGCCAAAAATTCGAAGACGTGAAAAAGTGAATTTGGCTGCTGTTGTCATCCCCACCCGCCCAGAGGATCAAGAGGAAGGAACTTCTTCACAAACCATGCTGTCTTACGCTCCACCTCCGATATTTTATGGTTCTCGTTCTCGTATACCTGCTAGGAAAGAAGAGATAGACCTGTCCTGGACTCCAAAGCGGGCACACAACCTGTCACTAGAGGAAATGGGGATCATTCATTTCGAGACAATAGACAAAAATACAGGGGATATTACTCCTGGGACATTCCTTTCTGAGAAGTTTCAACTGCGCTCTAGTCAGTCTTTATGGAACCCAAAAACCATTGCTTTCCCAGGAAAGAAGCAGAAAGGTCTCACCCTGAGAATCCACGTGAGTCTTTGTGTTTTCAAATTAGTTTGTATGCATCAGGTTTGACTTTTCTCCTTAGTGGCCCGGATATGCACACTTGGAGGACGTCAAGAAGAGTAAGAAGATCTCAATACATAAACCTCTTGA
The DNA here is from genome assembly GCA_003316585.1 of Gomphus bonarii. Lineage (NCBI taxonomy): Eukaryota > Fungi > Basidiomycota > Agaricomycetes > Gomphales > Gomphaceae > Gomphus > Gomphus bonarii. The sequence continues at coordinate 13,616 of QFEC01002406.1, read as the reverse complement.
AGAATGCACGCTTCAAGAAGTCCGTTATTGGGTATACAGCTCAGTACGCGATTTTTTAAAAGTAAGAATCACGTTTTATACCTGAAAAGATAAATACTGATTATACCACGCAGACTTACGGTGCAGGAAAGGTAGTTGATGGGTCTGAGCGCAATCCAAAGGATAGTGCTATTTACCTGGAAGACCTGATATTGATGCAATTAAAGCAAGTTGGAAAAGGTAGTTGGATTCCGGTTTTAAAGCGTTGTTTCTGGGAGAAAGATGCCACTGGGGAAAATAAAGAGGGAGAGAATAACTCTAATAGTTGACGCGATGAGTGGGTATATGATACCAATTTGGCTTGGACAGAAGTAGAACACTTGCAGGACAGTATAGGAATATAGCATTGTAATTGCCTGGCGCCAAAGACGTGGGAAAGAGCCCGATTGGGTACTAAGGATACGCCTTCAATTGTCTTCTCGCCACGACCTCTGCAAGTGAACTCGGCTTTGGAGTGCAGTAGGTAATTGGTATCTCATTCAGTCCTATACATGAATTGAGCTGTACAGTTAGTATTGGCCATGGAAGTCACAGTTCCCTCCAACCCGTTTAATCCTGGTGTCCCAGAGAGTTCATTGCCTGAAGTCCTTCCAGCTCCCCCACCGGATATGGATGCGATGCTTGTCGACCAACCGTCATCATCCAAGAAACAAACAGAGGAACACAATGTGGACCTTCAACTGCAACCACCGCCCACCAATCTTTCGACTACACCCCAGCCACCGCAGGACCAAGCACCCGACCCTACGTCTCGAACATCAGCATCAGAGCCAATGGAAGTGACGCAGCCGTCAGATACGTCCCCCACCCTTATGGTCCTCAATGAGCACCACGAGACAGTTTCCGTTGTTGAACCCATCGGTGTGCCCGTGAAGGAACAGACCCCACCCTCGCGAACCAATACCTCAGCTCCATCACTCCAGCGCACTCCAACCTCTCCCCATTCCAGTTCGAGATCTCCTAATGGTAACGCAACGCAACCTTCTAGCGATGCCAGTCGACCGCTTAATGTCAGCGACGCATTGGGGTACCTTGATGCAGTGAAGAACAAATTTCAGAATAACCCCGACGTGTACAACAATTTCTTAGAGATCATGAAGGATTTCAAGAGTCAAAGGTGAGATTTCTTCATTAACTAAACGAAGGTTTTAGAAACGTTCTTGTTTGGTACAGGATCGATACCCCCGGCGTGATCGAGCGTGTTTCTTCCTTGTTCACGGGTCACCCGAACCTCATACAAGGTTTCAACACTTTCCTTCCTCCGGGTTATCGCATTGAATGCTCCCTGGATCCCCAGGAGGTGAACACGATAAGAGTCACAACGCCTCAGGGCACGATGACTCAGAGCACTACTGGTGGCCTTTCACATGTTGTCTCTGTCTCATCATCTGGATCTCTTAACATTTCGGATGCTCCCACACCAAGTATTCGCGACTTACCCAATCCTCCCCCGGTAACACCATCGGTATTCCCTTCAGCTGGAGCCATACATAACCCTAATCCCTCTTCAACATCTCGAACATCCGGAACCATGATAGTTAATGGTGTCTCACATCCCACAACGGCTGCCTTCTCTTCCCCTAGGGATACCGGCTCGGATTTCCAACCTACTGAGCAGGCCATAGAATATGTGAATCGTATCAAGAAGCGATATGCCGATGATCCTGCCTCTTACCAGCATTTTCTGGAGTTGCTTGAGAGGTTTAATAAAAGCCCCGAAGATGTGAGTTCTCTTGTGCTTGTGCCTTGTTAGTCAGCTCATCATGGATACAGCAAAGTCAAGTTCTTCACCAAATCGTACAGCTTTTTAGAAATGCACCCGACCTCCTCGCCGAGTTTAAGTTATTTCTCCCAAGTGACGGGCCTACTCAAGCGAATTTGTTAGGCATGTTTGGCCAGATCGTTGGCGATGCTGGGGTCGGGGATATTGAAGGCCTCATAGAGAAGCCATCTGACAAACCATCTTCCTCACGAAGGAAAGATAAAGGTGATAGCGCGGGGGTCGAAAAGGTAGCCCATTCGCTGCAAAAACGAAAGCGGAAGCCAGTGGATAAGGAAGTGTCTGGTTCGAAGATTCATGGACAGAGCAAGGTGTGTAATAGCTAATATTAACACTTATCATATAGCTCACATTTCATAGGCGAAGAAACCCAAACATCATCACCCCCTCCCCGAGTCTTCCCCACCTCCCGTTCAGCCTCAGATCAATCATCGCGCTCCTTCTCCAGCATTTGCACCGCCATATTCTCATGTTCCCGCACAACCGGGACCATCCCATGCGCCAGCTCCACCTCCGCAAGTCACCCAAGCCATCGACGACGCTACGTTCTTCGAGCGTGTGAAGCAGTTTCTTGACAGCCGTGAGACCTATGACGAGTTTCTTAAACTACTTAATCTCTTTACTCAAGATGTGGTGGATCTTCGGACTCTGGTTGGACAGACAGCCAATTTCCTGGGTGAGAGCGAACTTATGACACAATTTAAAGAAGTTGTCGGTTGGGAGGACAAGGAGCGACGTGATATGGAAAACGGGGGGACTGCAGGCCCATCTAAAGTGATGCAGAGACCAAGCAAAGCCGATCTCTATATCAAAATTGGTCCAAGCTATCGGAAACTGCCTCAGAATGTGAGTCCTGCTCTTCTGTTACCATTCACCGTGATCCTTGGCTTACTAATAAACAGGAGGCACATGTTCCATGTTCAGGTCGGGATGAGATGTGCAATTCTATTCTGAACGACGAATGGGTTTCTCATCCGTCTTGGGTCTCCGAAGATTCCGGTTTCCTCGCGCACAAAAAGAACGTATACGAAGAGGCGCTGCATAAAAGCGAGGAAGAACGACACGAGTATGACTTCTATATTGAGGCTATGATGAAAACAATCACCGTTTTAGAGCCAATTCATTCAAAAATCCTGCAACTCTCTGATGCAGAGCGGTCGACTTTTAAACTCAAACCTAATTGGAATGGACAGCTCAAGAGCATCCATCAGAGGCTTCTGAAGAAGATTTACGGGCGTGAGGCGGGCTTGGAGGTCGTCCAGGCGTTGCAGGACTCGCCCGTCCTGGCAATCCCCGTTGTTATCCAGAGATTGAAACAAAAGGAGGATGAATGGAAGAGAGCCCAGCGAGAATGGAATAAGGTCTGGAGGGAAGTAGATGCCCGAAATTACTGGAAGAGTCTAGATCACCAAGGAGTTACTTTCAAGGTGAACGACAAGAAAGCCATCACCACTAAGGCCTTTGTCAGCCATATTGAGTTGGCGCGAGAGGAGCAGCTTGCGAGGCGCGCGTCTCTGATTGACCCGACCTTCGCGAGAATAAGGCCCCGCTATCAACTCGCATTTAACATCGATGATGTCTCGGTCTTACAAGATGCACTGAAATTAGTTTTGTCATTTCTAGACCGGACACAAGGTCAAATTGCTGCTAATGATCGGAAGAAGATCGAGAACTTCTTACGGCATTTTGTCCCGCTGTTCTTCATGTTTTACCAGAGGGAATTCGATGCAGCCTTTTCATTGAACAGCGATAGTGCTGACAGCGATGTCATCATGAGCGACGGTATGGCCAGTATTCTTGGAGATGACGATTCCGGGAGTGTTGCCGGAAGCACTAGATCCAAGAATGGAAAGAAGGGTGCTAATGGTGGCGACATACGGAAGAAACTCCTCAAGGCCACACAACAGGAACGACCAGGCAATAGGCGAACACGGAGTGTGGCGTCGATGCCGGGGTCAAGAGCACCTACCCCTCCTCCTGCAAACGCAAGTGCCATGGATGTAGACCTTTCCACCCCCTCCCGTCCCACGAATGGGAGTTCGATGGCAAATGGTAGCAAGAAAGCAGTCCCGAAGTCCAACACAGCTGGCAAAAGTTACAAGCCCCCCAGCAATAGCACACGCAAGTACCATACCCAACGTGGGACGTTCTTTGCGAACACAACACTATACGTGCTTTTGAGACTACTTCATGTGAGTTGTGTCACCGAAATATATCTCAGGTCCATTGTGGCTAATTCGGTCGAGCAGCTCTTGTATTCCCGTTTACTGTTGTGCAAGCGAATTGGGGGACAGCTCGCAGCTGAAGGATCAACGTTTCGTGCCACCAATCCCGCGGTCGCAGATTCAAACACGCAAAGTATTCCCGACGATACTGCCGTTCCCCAAAATGCTATGAATGCAACTGAACACTTTTATGGTCATCTCTTGGAGTCGTGTGAGAAGCTTTTCGACAACGTTATTGATCAAGCAACGTTCGAGGATACCCTACGATTCATGTTCGGGATGAAAGCATACAATGTATTCACCCTAGACAAAGTTATTGGTGCTTTGATCAAGCAGGTGCGACTAATGTTAAATTCAACCTTTACTTTTGTTTATGTTTGTATTTCAGGTCCAATTTATTTTACTTGACACCAAAAATAAGGAACTTGTTCAATTGCTTCAACGCGAACGCGAAACTCCATCATCTTCGACACAAGATCAAATCAACTATCGTAGGAAAGCGGAGAGCGTCATTGGTGCAGATGAACATTTGTACCGTATTAATTATGTTGGTGAAATCCTATTCAGAGTTTACTGGAGCTTAATATTCCGTCAGCTACCGGACTCGCGGACATTTACCATTCAGCTATTGGGTAAAGATGATGTCAGAGAGGATGATTCTCCAGCGATGATCCAGCGATGGAATCATTACATGGAGTCCTATCAAAAGGTATACATTCTTACGTATATGTTCACTCCATAGGATTGATACGGGTCAATATATTCAGGATGAAACTACTGATTCTATTCCTCAGAAAGGAAAACTTCCCTTTTTGCGAAGGTTTAAAATTCTCCCCCGGATTGATCAATCAACTGACATACATCTATCTGCATAGGACTCTCCGTCCCGAAAAAGTCATCCCCCCTACACCTGCCGTAATATCCCGCAGTGGTCTAGAGATCAAAGTATGCATGCGTACATACCGCCTGTTTTTTGTTTCGCACACCGAAGATTATTTCTGTTGGCGGAACCTTAAGAAACATTTGGAAAAGTGGAGAGGTACGGCGGGAAGTCGGAGTGGCAGACATAGAACGTGGATCGAAGAATTTGATAAAGTGGGATGGCAACCAAACGCTCGTATGTAGATTTTTCGAGATGGGATGGCGCCTTCGTATATGTAGTAGCCTGGCTACATAGTGGCTTGGATTATGAAACCCAGCATGAGATAGACGGTGATCATGTATACTACTTCAATGTCTTGCTTATGATATTTACTCTTACGCATGAATCCCTGGAGAAATCTTTAAAGTACCCAGAAGAGAATTTCCAAGAGGTAAGTAAAAAAACCTAAGTGGTTGGCATCTAAGGTTGCAGTCTTCGTGTTTGCAGGAACTGTTCTATGATTTTTACCGCAGATTCTGGGGTATGACACAACAAATACCTCCAGAGCGGGAAAGAGAGTGGCTTGCATCTGAGTCATGCGTGGCTCGGAGAGTAAGATACTTATATGATAAGAAAGGCCTGAAGCCAACGAGGCTGCCAGGAAATGTTACTTATAGTCGAGGATGGGAATACCGTTGTCCAGACTGTCAATAGTTATATGGCTACACAGCAGACATAGAAATATTTTCTTTAATCCTATAAGGTGGTTCCTCTTGGATACATCATGAAAATCAGAAAAATACTTATTATCCTTAGCAGGTTTACTGCCATAATTCGTTCTAAGCCTAAATTAAACGGACAAAGTTATTTGCCGCAAGTAGAGACATCTGATGAATTTGACTTAGTTTTGACTTATTCAGCAATAAGGGTGCTAAGTACAAATTAAGAAGTTGTCCTGATGTACATGATTCTGACACGAGAACACTATGAGAAAATCCAGGTCCGATTGGGTGACAATACGTGACGTTTGGGCGAGACTCTTAATAGCTGTCTGTAGTTGCATTTTTTCGCAGAATTCTCTGCATTGTTCTAATGCACACCTCTGTTCAGAACTGTTGATTAAATGCCCGAAAGTAACGATTTTAGGTTTTGAGTAATCAGGAGATGATGTCATGGCCTGCAAAAACCCACATACCGAAGCCAGCCACATGTGTCACAACAGGATGCGGATGGTAGATTACCGGCCTCCCGATTACTCAAAATCTAATATCGTTACTTTCGGGCATTCAATTACAGTTCTGAGCAGAGTTGCGTATTGGAACAGTGTAAATAAGTCCGTAGTTTAATTTTTGCGAAAAGATGCAACCACAAATAGTTATTAGGAGTTTTCGCCCCAAAGTCAGTCACCCAATTGGGATGCGTGTGGACTCATCTTAATCGCGTTACTCAGCAGCGGACGGCCATCAATAGTCTTCGTCCTTGGAAAGTAGCCTAGAAGAGAACTGCGTGGGTGCAGTTTACAGGTTAGCTCTATATCAACACCATGTCAGCAGCCTCATCCGATATCGTTCCTCTCTGGATCAATGGTCGACAAAGCGCCGCCAGTAATGGGCAGACCTTCGAGGTACGAAACCCCCAGAGCCAGCGAGTGGTGTCGGTTTCTGCTTCCGCGACTAGTGAGGACTGTAGAGCTGCTGTCCATGCCGCAGGAGAGGCGTTCAAAACGTGGGAGCATACACCCATTGCTCACAAACGCAAGATATTTTTGAAAGCGGCAGAATTACTCGAATCCAAGAGGTATTATGAGAAAGCCATGTCAGCAACAATGGAGGAGACTGCGATGGAAAGGACATTCTGCGCCCAAGTCAACATCCAAGGGGCGGTGAATTTGTTGCGTGAGATGACCACTTTCGCGGCACAACTCAGAGGAGAAACATGGCCCTCGGCATACCCTGGAGCGACTGTAGTTATGCAGCGCCGCGCAATGGGTGTCATCTTCGCAATAGCTCCTTGGAATGCGCCTCTCAATTTAAGCTTGCGAGCAATCAGTGTTCCAATTCTGTGTGGGAATACTGTAGTACTCAAAAGTTCAGAATGCAGTCCCAGAAGTCAAGCCCTGGTTGCCGAGCTCTTTCACGAGGTAAGAGGGTACCTTTAGTCCAAGACTTGCCACTGACAACGTTCAGGTTGGCCTCCCTGATGGCGTCCTCAATTTTATCTCCATTTCGAGGGCCGATTCCCCTAGATTGACGGCTGAGATCATTGGTCATCCTTTGGTTCGCAAAATCAATGTCAGTAGACCTTGCATCTCGGGTTGTGTTTTGGTCTGATGCCTAAGTAAAGTTCACCGGGAGTGATACTGTCGGCAGAATTATCGCTACCGAAGCGGCAAAATATTTGAAACCCTGTGTGCTAGAATTGGGAGGTAAAGCTCCGGCTGTGGTCCGTATGACCTGATGTTTGCATAAATCTATTCAAAATTTTCACCTTCAGGTTCTGAACGATGCCGATGTAGAGGACGCGTCACGGGCCATCATCTTCGGTGCAATGATCCACTCTGGACAGGTGAGTTTGTGCTAGCCACCAAGTCAGAGATATTTACGTCAGCTTCCACACAATAGGTTTGCATGTCAACTGAAAGGGTGATCGTCCAACGCGGCATTGCTCCAGCCCTGACCTCAGCTCTCGTCCGTATTGCTTCCACACTCAAAGCTGATGATCCAGCCAGGGACTCTACTGCACGACTAGGGTGTCTTTTCAATGAAGGCTCGGCACAGAATTTCTGCTCCCTTATCGAAGAAGCTTCACAGATGGGTGCTGAAATACTGGTTGGTGACGGAAGCAGAGACGGTCCGCTCGTGCAGCCACACATTGTGAAGGGCGTCAACCCGGGAATGAGGATATGGAACAGAGAGAGCTTTGCTCCCGTGTTAACGCTCACCGAGGTTGATACAGTAGATGAAGCTGTAGAGCTGGCTAATCACAGTGACTATTCGCTTACGGCATCGGTATGGTCCAGGTCCGCTGGTATCGAGCTTGCAGGTCGCATCCGAGCTGGTCTGCATTTCGCTGACATCATATTGACAAATAAACTAATACTTTTGCTTTACCAGGTTGCGTCTCGATCAATGGATCGACAATCCATGCGGAACCTTCATTTGGAATTGGGGGGCTTGGGTCAGTTATTCTACATTAATGTCGATGTATAGAGAGTACCCATTAATTCTCTGTTCCTCAGGGGAGCAACTGGATATGGTAGATTCGATGTTGAGGATTGGACAAACAAAAGGGCCATTTTCCTCCATCCTCCGAAGCAAAAATATCTTCTTGTTGATGGACTGTAGCGGGATATGCAGGCGTGCTCTGTAAGTCAACCTGTGTCCTTCTAAACTACACAGTGTATCGTGTAAATGTACCATATCTCGGGGAGTATATAATCCAACCCAAAGACATTGATTCTCTAAATGTAGTTTGACCTGAGACTAGGTTCGATTTGACATAATGCTCTGAGATTTACATCACGATGGATGGCGTAAATCGCGCATGTCGAATGAAGGTCTTAGTATCTGACTTTTATTTGAGGGCATTATTATTAGGAACACGAAGCATCACGTCGCTCTTTCTATTGTCGAGGTTTGTCTTCCTGCTGACTTTGCATAACTTAAGTACAGCTTAAACCAACCTTAGTGAAATTGTTTTGCTTTCAGGTGTCACGGTAGCACGAGTATGCTTCGACGACATTCTCCGTCATTTATCTCAATGAGTGATATAATACACGGTATAACGTGCCAACGCTAGAGATGCAGACCACTGATATACATTTCCATGTTCAATGATTCGAGTGTCATGATACGGGGCCTTCATTATGAAATAAAAAATTGTTTTCAGTACCGGCCAGCTATATCACTCATATTCTTGCAACCAGGTTGAATCCAAGAGCTCTTTCAACGTTCCTCACAATGAGGTTACAATTCCACTTCCACTACGCAATAACCGTACAGTAAATCC
>QFEC01002404.1:44127-60035 GCA_003316585.1 Gomphus bonarii | reverse complement strand
GGGAAGGTCGCGAGATGTAGAGGAGGGCAGATGGAGCGGGGGTGGACGGCCAGAGTCGAGACGTTTGGGGCCAGGGTGGGTGCGGGACGGGGGCTCACCCGCAGGCTCGGAGTGGAGCCTGAGAGGGAGCGCCTTCGCCTTGGAGGCCTTGACGCGGAGGTGCTTGACGCCGTTGAGGATCTTGATGCGATCGCCGACGGAGGCGATGCCCATCTCGCGCAGGGTGTGCTGGTCGAGGTCGAGGATGACGTCCCCGCGGATGTCGTGGTTCACGAATGTCTGCGCCTGATGCGCACACTTGTTGTCGGCGAGCCAGCGTGCGACGTGCTGGTCGTTCCACTGCCGCAAAAAGTCGATGAACGCGACACCGGGCGGGGCGTCGAGGCCTACATTGTTCACGGGTGTGTCGGGACGAGAGGCCCGGAGCGGGGGCTGGCGAGCTGCAGAGGAGACGGCGAAGGAGGGTGAGGTGGGTGTGGACGGATGCGGCGAGCCAGGCTCGAGCAGGGCAGTCGCTTCCAGAGAGATCATCGCCAAGGGCGACCAGGAAGAGAGGTCGAGTTGCGTAGGCCGCAAGAACAAAAGTGAGGACAACAAGCAGCGATTCGGCGCCTATCGAGGACATGCGTTGCCAACGTCACTTAGATGAAGTATATAGAAAATTAGGGTGTTCCTCATCATCCTTTATGCGCGCTTATCGCACTTTCTCACTGTCATGAGCGCGACGTCTGGCATCCCCGTCGACAGCGACGTCCAGCACGCCTTTGCCGCTGCCCAGCATAACGACCTCCGATTCCTCAAACTCGCAATCAGGAATGGTACGCATTAGAAACTCCTCGAACGCGGCTCACACACCCCAGAATCCATCGTGCTCGACTCGACCACGCCCGTGCACGGCGACTTTTCTGCCGATCTCCAAGTATTGCAGGATATATTGCAAGATGACGTACCCGCATACGTCCTCGCCAAGCTCGACGATCCCCCGGTCCAGTGGCTCGCCATAACCTACGTCCCCGACTCTGCCAGCGTCCGCGACAAGGTGCGCCCCCATTCACCTCCCACACCATCCACTTCCCCTCCCCCAGATGCTCTACGCCTCCACTCGCGCCGCACTCGTCAAATCTCTCGGCTCCGGCTCCTTCCCCGACGCCCTCTTCGCAACCCACAAATCCGACCTCACTCCGACCTCTTACGCCGCACACCGCCGCCACCAGACTGCACCCAAGCCGCTCTCCGCGCGCGAGCAGGAGATGGCGGACGTGCAGGCCGCGGAGCGTGCTGAGGCACGACTTACTAACGAAGGCAGCAGTGCCGTGCGCAAGAGCCATCTCGGTGGTGCACGCGTGAAGATGGGGTGGGACGACGATTTACAGGATGCGGTGCGGGCGCTGGCGTCCTCTGTGCAGAGTCGCCTCGTTGTGCTTAGCGTTGATCCTACTACCGAGACGCTGGTCTTACTTTCCAATAACGCGTGTGCACCTGATGATCTTGGGGCTGCATTGCCGGCTTCGGATCCATGTGAGCGGCCATAGACACGCCGGGGGTGGGCAGCATCTCTGACTTTAAAACAGCATATGCATTCTATCTCTGGTCCCACGGCGAGCGGCGAGACACCGGTGCGCAGCCGCACCATGATACGTCGGTTGTAAATTGATATCTATCTAGTGTTCGTATACTCCTGCCCACCCTCATCTGCCATCAAGCATCGCATGATATTCTCGTCAGGCGTTCTCACCGTCGTTATAGGTGCCAAGGACATTGGCGTGCCCATCGCAAAAAGAATCGAGACCTCAGACCCACAAGCCATCAACGAGGCTTTCCTCCGTGCAGAGCTTGGGTTACCAGGTCCCAGCGCGGCGATTGACACGGACGATAAGAAGCCTTTTGCAAAGCCGAGAGGTCCTGCCAGGAGGCAGCGGTAGTGCAATGCACGTGTGAAGCATTGCGGAGGGTCATTTGGGTATCCTAGTCATATAGTGTTCTACTTTGATAAATTAGCCCAGAATTAGTACCGAATACCCGCCCATCTGCATCTGTATCACCCGCCCCCTTGTGCGATCCGCGCAATCTCCGCCCGTATTTCCCCAAGGTTCGCTTTCAGCGTCCGCGCATCCTCAAATTTTCGCTGTGCCCGCGCTTCCTCGACGAACGACTCGAGTAGCGCCTCCTGCTCCAGCAGTGGCTGCAGCCTGTGTGCAAGCTGCGAATCTGCATCCACGACATGTGTGCGTGAGCGCGAAGGCGAGTCTGCACTCGGCTGTTTTTGTGGCTTTGGAAGTGTCTGGGAAATGTCAGGTGAAGATCCCAGGAAAATTGACCCTGCCTACCTGCAGAGGGAACATATTTTTTTGCAAAAACAAGTTTGCGCGCGTCAGGATCGCGCTCTGTATGCGGTCCTGCGATCCCCCACGAGGTGCAGGCAGCTGTCGTATTCGCTTTGAAAGTCGGTCGTACTCCCCGAACAAATCCAACAGTCGTTTGCGGATCTCTGATGAAGGCGCGTTGGGTGATGCATCATTCGTTCTGTGACCATGTCAGACTATGGAGAGAGATATAGAAAGATATTGAACCAACGAAAAAGACAGCACAAGTTCTTGGAATTGAGGAAGAGCGTCCTCGATGTCTTTTTCTAACGCGATAAGGGCCTTCAAAGGGTATGAGATGGGTATCTGCAGTGCGAAAGCGACCGAACATACCGCATATAGTCGCGCAAACATCGGCACGCGACTCGCTTCTTGCTGGTGTTGTTGTCGTCTGCAACTCCATCAGCCTAAACTCGCGAAAAAAAGAGCTTGCAGAACTGACAGCAACACAGTCCTGCAACACCTGCAAATCCTGACACCCTTCAAGAACTTGTCCTCCTCTTCACCCTTGTTCTTGACACTCCCCCGTCTCTTCACGCCGTAATCCACACCCTCACCAACCTCCTCGATGATTCCCGTCTGCTGGTCCGCAACAAAAAGCAGTGAACATGTCTGCACGCGCGTCGGGGGGCGAGGCGGAAGAGAGCACACGATGCGTCCGCAGAGTCGACAGTGGTGCTTGCGGTTCGCCAGCGGGTGGAAAGACGTGCTGAGCCCATGTGAGATGACACAATGGAGAAACGGGGCAGTACATACGCGCAGATGGGACATTGTGAGACGGCTGCATCCTCCTCCCAGGGGGTGATGTTTTGTTCTTCGGCTGTGAAAGTGATGAGGTACTAGGACGCTATGAGGCGATGGTTGGCATACCGCGTATATCGGCCTTGGGACCTTGTATGCGCGATTCAACGACATCGCGCCAGAGCTCGGTCGGATTTTTTCTAAAGTCGATGTCAAAGAGTAAGGAGGACCGTCGACTCGCTGGTGGTTTCTCCTTGTCCTTTCCAGGTGCTGGAGACGAAGAAGTGAGAGGAAAATGGAGAGTAATGAGCTATGCACAGATGTCAGTATGCGTTGCAGGAAAAAATCACTAATACCTTTTCGAGCCGCCGTTCAAGACGGCGCTGCTCGACCTTGTCACGGTCGCGCAGAGACGCGCGGGTGGATAAGAACTCGTCGGTACGATGGCGGCAGATGCCTTTTGGTTGGAATCCCGGGAGATAGTGCGTTCGGCGGGGAAGGGAGGAGCTCGAAGGCGTGGGAGAGGGTGTAGACGGCTGGGCCGGCGCGGGTGCAGCAGGCGATGGCGATACTGATACCGCGGGGGATGATAAAGCCGAGGAGGTAGGCGCGAGAATCTGCGGGGGAGTAGGAGTTGATGGAACGGGCGCGAGAAGCGTAGAGTGTTGAGGAGCGGGGCGTATAGTATTGTTAGTGTCGGAGGTGGAGGGAGGTGAGATGACACGGCTGCGGGAATCTTGAAGCGGAGGGCGCGGCTGGGGGCCGATATGGCGGATGTATGATTGTCTGGAGAATGACGGGGATGTGGTAAGGGAGTGAGAGGAGGGCTTCTGGAGCGTGCTGGGGCGGAGTGGGGAGGACGTGTGCGGTGTTGACGCAGCGCGGAGGGGGACATGGCGGATCGTAGAAGATGGCGTCAATAAAGAGGTAGAGGTACTTGGGGATAATGTCTGTTTCGACGTTGATGCTGCAGCTGACGTTGGAGCTGAAGCTTTTGACGACCCTGTAGGCGACATCGTGGTGTGACCGTTCGTGAGACCTTGCGCCTTGGGTGCAGACTCTAGCTGATTATCTTGAGTAAGCTCATCGCGCTTGCCGTCTACAGCAGCCACGATGCTGCCGTTAACACTAGAACCAGGATCAACATGGTCATTGACAGCCGGCGGGGCGGCGGGCGGGGGCGGAGTCGTCCTCTGCGACTCTGCGGGAAGACTAGACACCGTACGCGAGTGTCGTTTCGACTGTCCAGCAACGTGAGTCACATACCGTGTAGCATGACGACGAGACTCACCCTGTACGGCTGGTAGGGAACAGCGTTTGTGGAATCCATACCTTCAGAGGCGGGTCGGAAAATAAGCGCCGATTAACCAATTCCCACGACGCCACTTCAAGCACATGATCTATAATAGCCTTTCTCGAATTCCTTCTTGACCATCGACCACGATGTTATTGGTCTCTGTTCGCCCAGCTCCATCCCTTACAGCGCTGTCCCTATGCATCACCCGCGCCCGATATACTCGCGCGTACAGCACCCCCGTCGACCATGCACCCGTGCCCAAGGTCGACAAGGTATGGAACAACGTCGACGACGCAGTAAAGGCCGTCAAGTCTGGCGATACGCTGCTTAGTGGAGGTACGTTTCGTGCTTTTCATGATCGGATGTGTTTGGTTGAATTCCGAATTACCTCCGAGGTTTTGGGCTCTGTGGCACGCCGGGTCGGTCGCGAGGCTATTTTTGCCACCAATTTCTGCTGTGCTGATCGCATACACTAGACACGCTTATACAGGCCCTGTCCCGACGGAGGGATGTGCAGAAGCTTACCGCCGTGTCCAACAATGCCGGGGTAGGCGAGCGTGGTCTCGGGTTGCTACTTTCGACACGCCAGATTGACAAGATGATCGCTTCCTACATCGGAGGGTGGGCAACCTCTTTGCGGACCACTCCAAAAACTCATTCACGTTCAGAAATAAACTTTTTGAGGGCATGTATTTGAAAGGCGAAATTTCATTAGAGCTTGTCCCTCAGGGTACCCTTGTCGAACGTCTCCGCGCTCATGCTGCAGGTATACCTTTCTTCTTTACTCACACTGGGGCATCAACAGCCGTCGAGCACGGATCTATACCAATTCGGTACAATGTTGGCGGATTTAACAATGGCGTGCTCATTCATGGACACAAGAAGGAAGCCAGAGAGATTGATGGCCGCAGATACCTCTTAGAGCCTGCCCTCAAGGGCGATATTGCGTTTGTCCACGCCTGGAAGGTTGACGAAGTCGGGAACGCCGTCTTCAGGTATGCAAGTTGTGCATGGTCTCGATGTTTCCTCACCTGTGCAAGGTATACTGCAAACAACTTCTCTGCCACTATGGCCAAAAACGCGGCACTCACGTTCGTGGAGGTATGTTACATGTCTCTTTGCTTCCCCAGATCGACACAAGCCTGTACCTAGGCTGAAGAAATCGTACCCTGCGGCGCACTTGACCCAAACGAGATTCATCTGCCTGGTGTATATGTCGACCGCATCGTGCGTGCCACGGCACCCAAGCAAATTGAATTTGAGACACTGGCTCCTAATCCGAACACCCCGCCATCGTCCCCGACGGCGGGATCTGACGAAAAGAAAGACGCACTTGCAAAGCGGAACAGGATATGTCGTAGGGCCGCTAAAGAACTCCGCAACGGCGATCACGTCAATCTGGGCATCGGAATGCCGACCCTTGTACCGGAACACTTGCCCGAAGGCGTCAGCGTTTGGTTGCAGAGCGAGAATGGTATACTGGGTGAGAATGACTGGGCTTGACTATTGCGTGTCACGGTTCTAGAACCGCGTTTCACAAGGGATGGGTCCATACCCCACCAAGCAACAGCTCGACGCGTAGGTGCAGTCTTGTGAGGATCCGTGTGCGTTCAGATGCGTATTCATAGGGATATCATTAACGCCGGAAAGGAAACTGTGACGCTATTACCCGGTGCCTCAGTCTTCGGTGCGTCAGAACCAGGACGCACGCCCACACCACTTCTAATCTGACGATAGACTCGTGCGAGTCCTTCGCTATGATCCGAGGTGGACACATCCAGGTCGCCATCCTGGGAGTACGTGCCTTGAGCTCCAGGGAAGAATCACTGTTCTGACGTCGACACAGGCTATGCAGGTGTCGCAGGCAGGGGACATCGCCAATTTTATGATTCCAGGCAAGATGGTGAAAGGTGCGGAGGCAGATGCGCATTGTCTCAGATCACTAACCCGGCGTGGGAAGGGATCGGCGGTGCGATGGACCTGGTGTCGAACCCAGACCAAACGAAGGTGGTCGTTGTGATGGAGCACTGTGCCAAAGACGGCAGCCCCAAGCTAGTGAAGGAGTGTGCCCTGCCCCTGACGGGTGCACGGACGGTGAGCAAGATTGTGACGGAGCTGGCGGTGTTCGAGGTGGACCGTGCGGCAGGCGAGATGAGGCTTACTGAGCTTGCGGAGGGCGTAGGGCTGGAGGAAGTACGCGCAAAGACGGAGGCAGAGTTCGCGGTCGCAGATAGGTTGGGCAGGTTTTAGCATAATATATTTATTTCGAGCGTGTGCGCGCTGGACCCCGGAAAACAAGCGCCCGTCGGTTGGGGTTGAGTGTCGGGCACTCCACCAAAGCGAACACACTCATGCCGTCCTTCTTCAAGTCCATCTCGTCCTTCTTTGCAGGCCAGCGAGTGGACATCGCACACCCAGCCAGAGATCAGGCCATGGTCTCCGTCGACGATGCCTTCACTGTGCCTCCAGGTTGCGTTTTCTTCCTTTGTATCCCACACTTTGCTCACCTGCCTCGCAGACACAGAATACGTCTCGAGCCCCTCCGTCTACACCTACCCTCCTCCAGCACACGGTGGCTCGTACGATACTGTACCCCAGTCCTATACTCCCACCTATGATCTCCGTTCGCCCCTCTCAGCAGGCCCCAGCAGCGCATCGCGCTCCCGCCCCGCCCCGCTTCTCCCACTGCACCACTCGCCCTTGTTGCCTTTACCCCACTACCCACCTCTGCGGCAGACTTGGAACCGTCTTCGCGCATGGCTCGACGACCAGTACCCAGAACTCGCCGACACGCTCAACTGGGGCATTCACCCCCCGGATCTCGCTCACCTCGAGCTCCAGCTCGGCTTCGCGCTCCCCCCTGCCGTGCGCGAGTCCTATCTCATCGTCGATGGCCAGGAAGCCGAGTCTGCTGCGGGGTGCTCCGAGGGGCTCTTCTTTGGCCTTACGCTGCTCTCCTTTGAAGAAGTCGTTGAGGAATGGCGGTTCTGGCGCGACGTCGACGACGACCCTGCCACTGGAGCGAACCCTGAGCTCCGGGAGGACATGCGGTCCATCCCCCCTGGCTGGATACGCAGGGAGTATTCCCAGCGGGGGTGGCTACCGCTCGTCGCCGACAAGGGTGGAAATTACATTGGCGTAGACATGAACCCCGACGAACGCGGTTCGGTTGGCCAGGTAATTATATTCGGGCGTGACTTTGATACAAAGGTCGTCATGTGGCGGGGCGAGGGCGAGGGCGGCTGGGCCCGTTGGCTCGCGAGCTTTGTCGAGGAGCTGGAGAGTGGCGAGGGGTTTGAAATTGGAGCGAATGAAGCAAGTGAGGGCTCTGAGGACGGCGTGGGGTACGAGAGCTATTTTTTCGACGGAAGTACTGCGAAGAGCCCGGGCGGCGATAGCGGCGGGGGAGGCTTGCGGCTAACGGGAGAGTATCGAGGATGGACTGTTTTGGAGGCGTTTGCAGACCGGAGCATGAGGCGCTGGATCGAGGCAGGCGTAATGCCTCTGCCCTCACTTCTAAGCAAGACTAGTCCAGTAAGTCTTGTTGATCTTACAAGTTCTTCGTCTTATATATCACACCAGTCGTCAAATCCCCATCCGTTGGCTCCACTAGATACAGATACAGGCTCCAGCAACTCCGTGCAGAGCAGCGAACGGCGGTCCGCCTCACATGCCAACGGCGAATCCAGCTCGTCACATACCCATACCCCCAGTTTGTCTATAACAAAGGTCCCAGCTCCCCTTCCCGTCCAACTTCCTACCGAACAGGATCTACTACCCCCATCGCCATGTTCGTCGCCTACGGAGACAACACTAGCGTACGCGGATGAAGATACGGAAGATGCGCGAATGCGTGAAGTAGACCGAACGACACCCGTGCAAGCTAATTATCCCCCCTCCATCAGGGAAGCGGTGCTTGTCCCTCTACCTCCCTCTACTGCTGTTTCCCCTTCAAAACATCTCCCTTCTCCCATCACAATAGATACCCAAGTGGAAACACCAAATTTCCAAACTACAAATAATTTTGATTCCCCCACACTCTTTTCTGCTACGACCCCCGTCGATCCATCTCCGGTGTCCGCTGCCGTTAAAGCGACGAGCGTGCCTGAAGCTGCCGCACTTATCACTCCTTCACCTGTTGACATGTTAGAATCCAATTTCCCCCAATCCCAGACGGCGATCGCTCCTTCACCTGTCGACTTGTTAGAATCCGCTTCCCCCCAATCCCAGGCGGCCCAGTCCGGTGCAGGGGGCGACGGCGGTACCACGGGCGACGTGTCGCTTGTGGCTGACGCTACTAACACTCCTGACGCGTCAGGTTTGCGCAAAAAGAACTCGCTAGATATGCGCGGTTCAAATGGCAAGCTAAAAACGGAAGCCGTATAATGAGATGGATGTTTCTTTATTATTACACGGCATCCGTTGCGAGCCCTTGTTGCTGCTCCTCACGTCGTTGTGGACATACTTTTATCGTCGCCACTCACGCGTGTCAGTCGTCATACTTACCCTATGTTGATTTTCTGCGCATTCTGCATTTTTTCATGTAGCGTATTCCCACATTGAGTAGCGTCGGACCCTATATAAGGCTATTGTGCTACAACAGTGTACAACATAAAACAACACGGCTACCGGCCCCCACCAAACATCTTCAACATATCCAATGGGTTCCCTCCCATTCCACCTCCCAAACCAGGAAGTCCACCCCCACCCATACCCATCTGCGACATCATTTCTAAACCCGATCAATTTACTTCTAGATGATATCGGGGAGCGACACGTACTCTGCATTTCTGCCATGTCTGGCATATCTTGCCCTCCCATCATTGCTTTCATCATGTCTGCCATGGGGCCCTTCATGCCACCTTGCATGGCCCGCTGATGGAAATGATGTTTTCATAAAACGTGTGAATATCCAATCAACAAATAGACTAACCTGCACCTGCGCAATTTGAGCTGGTGATGGCATTCCATTGGCTCCCCTTCCTCGCCCAGCGCCCAATTTCTGTGCTTGTTGGAGCCTGAACCGTGAGTCAATAGGGGCACACAGGCAATCAATTCATGCATACTCACCAGCCCTTCTTACCACCGGCTTGCTTCGCCATATTCGCCATTACTCGATATTGGCACAGCACTTCCTCGACTTCGCGTACGCTGGTTCCGCTGCCTTTGGCTACTCGCGTGACGCGCCAACTTAGTGCGACGGGTTTTCCGTCCTTCCCCCATTCCATGAAGCAGGCCCCATCTGAATCCAGCTCGACTGCACTCATGCTGTCTGTAATATATATCATTCGTTTCATCCGTCGTCCCGTGTCTTCTTCACTCCCAGCGAATAGTTCTTGGGGTAGCCCTGGAATCATCGAGGCTATCTTGCTCATCGGTCCCCTAAATAATGAATGAGCTCCACAAATCGAGCAGGAAGAAGACGACGGACATGTTCATCACAGCTTGAATCTGCTCTTTCCAATCTCGTATACTTAACTTGCCTTCTTCCAGCTTCTTGGCCATCTCTTTTTGCCGGTCAGGATTCTGCGCCGCTACGTCTTGCATGTGCTCCATGAGACCCTGCACATCCCCCATTCCCAGTAATTTAGAAATAAAAGGCTGTGGTGAAAACCGATCGAGATCAGTCAGATGTTCACCAACACCTAAGAAGATGATGGGTGTTTTAGTGGCAGCGACACTGGTGTGATCTAAGAGACATGCAAGGACTAGAGAATATGATACTCACGCCGATATGGCACCTCCACCCTTAGCGTGCCCGTCCATCTTTGTCACTATAATAGCACCAAAATCTGCGCTCTCCTTGAATGCCCGACTTTGAGCCTCCGCAGCTTGCCCTAGGAGAATGTCTTTCAGAGCCATTACGCAACAAAAAATTAAGGATATATAGTACCTATGCTAGCGTCCAGAACCAGAATTGTCATGTTTGGTTGGACGGCCTCTCCGATCTGCATCATCTCCTTAAAAAGCTCCGCTTCCTGCTTATGTCGACCAGAGGTATCAACGATGATGACATCGAAGCGTTCCTTCTTGAACTTTGAAACACCTTGGGCAGCAATTGCTACCGGGTCCGTCTCCGTATATGAACCGAAGTAGGCAATCTTGGCCTTTGTGGCAGATTGCCGTGTCTGGTCAAAAGCACCGGCACGAAAGGTGTCTGCACAAACGATGCAAGATTTGAAGCCGCGTTTCTGATAGTGAACCGCGAGCTTTGTGCATGTAGTCGTTTTACCGTTACCCTGCATAATCCGGGCATGTTTAGATGTGTGAGGTTTACGGAAATTAGACGCACCTGTAAACCGACAGCCATAATAACGTTGGTTTGTCCTTTCTTCGGTTTGTAAGGCTCAACGCCTGGGTCAACCAACTGAACGAGTTCATCGAATACAATCTGTGTGGTGCGAAAATAAAATTTAGAGAGGCCAAGCCAGATGTGAAGAGGAACACACCCTTTGAACGATATTCCGACGATTGGTGTCCTTGTTTTTGTCGGCTCCGCTTTCTAATGCAGCCCTTGCCTTCGTTTTGACCTTTTGTCGTAAAGAAGAGACTAATTTGACATTCACATCAGACTCTAAAAGGGCCGCGCAGATATCTTTGAGCATGGCGTCCAGCACCTATCATGGAGTATCACGTCTGTAAAAGCGTGTTCGGATGCAAATATGAACACACCTTCTCGTCGACAATGGGGGCAGCATTGAGCTGGGAGAGTGCGGCATTTAGTTTCCGTCCAAGGTCAGCCAGAACCATGACAGCAGAACAAGAACTAATAGATTTGTCAGCGATCGGGGTGCCCTACTCTCTAAAGGACCCGACGTGACTATGGCGCGTAGCGACAGCGAGGAAGCCGAAGGCTTTGGAAATGACAAGGAGGAGGAGCTCGACAATGAGAACGAGGCGGAAGCTGAGGACACCGAGGGTGAGCTTGATGCGGAGGGTGAGGCGGAATCGGATGGAGATGAGGCGCGTGCTCTCAGGGTTCCACTCATTATATGCCAATCGCAATCTCTCTAGGAATCTGGCTCAGAGTCTGAAGAAGAATCTGACGAAGGAGACGAAGATAATGAAGATGAACTGTCACCAGAGGTGGCTGAAGATGCAGAGATCGAAGAGGAAGAGGAAGAAGAAGAAGAAGAGACCGTTTCAGAGACACCCGCTGCACAAACTAAGCAGAAGAGTATGCTTTATATCTTGCTCGGTTCTCACTTACATGTGCATATATTTTGCTTTCAGAGTCCCCTTCGCCAGTGTCTCGACGGTCACTCTCGCCTGCTTTTCTTCGCCACTCACTCTTATACCCGCAGATAAACTTGGAGCCTGTCAAGTCTTATAGTATCGACACTGTCTGTGCCTTGCCCCATCCTGTGGCCACACACTCCCTCGCGTCCTCTCTATGTATGACTCACCTGCTGACTGGGTCAGACGACGGTAATATTCGTGATTACGACGTCTTCACTGCCTGCAATGGCAAAAATTTTCTCAGCCAGCCTCAGCGGCAGCACTGTGGAATCCAGGAGGGAGCTATCAAGGCGCCTGTCGCAAGAATGTGGTGGGAGAACCCCCTACACCCGCCTGGCCAGCCTGATGACAACCCTGTGGGACAGACTTTATCTCCCGTCTATAGCCTCCTGGTACATTCAGACGCTTTATGGGGGCTCTCTGGGACATCGGCATGTTTTTGACATTTCTAACCTCAAACTCGGCAGTTGACCACAAAACGAAAAGCTCGGTGGTGTGAATTTGTTCACCATTCGCCATGATCCTGGACGTGTTGTACACTCACTTACAGGCCATCTTGGGCCAGTGTCAGCCATGGCAATGCTTCCCGGTGATAAAGGATTCATCAGTGCTGGCTGGGATGGGGAAGCGCTGGTAAGCCTTTCCTTCGCATGGTGAAACAAGAACACTCATAGACCATAATGGATTCAAGCAATGGGATCTTAATACAGGCCAGCGAGTACGAAATTTCACCCACGGTGCTCAACTCACAGCGGTCGGCATGCGCCCTATTTCGGGCCCTTTGGCGCCAGAGCCGGTGGATCGGGTGTCAATTAGCATCGGACCGAGCGCATCGACCATTTCCGGGTCCTCGGTCTGCAAACCCGACACTTCCGGTAATATGGACAACTCTACTCAGGTGCCTGATGCAAAATCCGAGGCCTCCTATGATCCATTGTTTGACGAGCCAGACGCTGATGTGGAACAACAACCTAAACAGGAGCCCAACGGTACACCTGTCTTGCCAGCTCCAGCTCTATCCAAGCCCAACAGTGTCACTCCAGCCCAAGCTTCGCATCAACTTCCTTCGGTGCCTCCACCTCCTCCTAAGAAACCCGCAATACCGCTGCTGGACCCTGTGAGTTACGGCGAGTATTCCAATGACGTTTTGCTTGCGGCATCTATAGACGGACAGGTGGTGCTCTGGGATAGACGTGCACACAAAGGTGTGGGGCGACTGGAAATGAGCGAAAAATGTCCTCCGTGGTGCCTATCAGTATGTCTGTTGTTTCAATCGCATAGTTAGAGTTTAGAGTTTATTTGTTTGGACAGGCTTGTTGGTCGTGTGACGGGTGTCAAATATATGCTGGGCGTAGGAACGGAACAGTGGACATGTGGGACGCCCGCATCTTAGGCAATTCAAGTATAGGCACGCCAAGGTTACTAAAAACATTACGAAACCCTGCAAGTTCCGGTGCTGTGTCTTCTGTTGTCGCGTTCCCCGACGGTAATCACGTTGCATGGTGTGCCGCTAACTTTTTACCTTTACCTGGCACAAAGGACTGAAGATCCGTCGCAGCGCGTCACTTGACAATATTCGGCTCTGGAACGTCACCGCTGCACCTGAAAGCGATGCTAGCCGCCGTACGACTCCGGCGTTCAAAATCATTGCTGGGCATCACGGTGGGATCATCTCACAGATCTGTTAGTCTTTTCTTTTTGTTCCTGCGCTTTAAGTAAAGTTGACGAGAATAATAGTGGTGGATGTTGGGGCGAGGTTTATGGTGAGTGCTAGCGGTAACCGTGGGTGGAGCGGAGACAGTACACGGACTGTACTTGTGCACGATGTGAAGGGTGCCAGATAAAGTTGTACTAAGAATATATAAATAATTACCGAGTCCGCGGAGCTTATACTTCTTTTTTAAAGTTTTTCTGAACCTTATGCGTCTCCGTCGGCAATCGAGACGACCCAATCGGACAGATTATTCCGAACTCCGCGCTACCAGCGTAGGATATTTAGGGTCCTTTACTCTCCCGTTCAGCCTCCTGTTTTCTTTGTCGTTACCAGTTTTTATATTTCCCTTTCTAATATGGATTTAAGCGAAATTCTATGCCACCCCATTCCTCCTCCCAAACACAGCTCGTCTAGTACCCAGCCAGACTCTGAAGAAACTGCAGACGACGATATCCTCACCACCGCCCAACGCAAGCAGTTTTTCAAGATGGCGCATGGTCGTAAAGTCAGTTCTATTGCAAAACACTATCCCCTTCCAGTGGACGAGGATGAGATCAAGGTGCGTGCCACGATTAAGGTTGCCCACGGTCGACCTCGTCTGACCAGTCACTACACAGCGTATGAGCACTGAGCACCGTATGCTCCGTTTCGTATATGGAGGAAAGAATTATGTTGGTCCCGTTAACGATGTTCTTGCACCGACGCGCCGCCGTCAGCGACGCATTCTCGATTGTGGCACAGGCAGCGGCCTTTGGTAGGTCCTGCCACGCAAATAATGACCGATGAACGCCGACTATATCCCTTATAGGGCCTGTGAAATGGCAGATGAATTTCCCCATGCGCAAGTCGTCGGTGTAGATGTCGCACCTATCCAGCCAGAGTATGCATATCTGTATAAAATCCCCATGTCATTTTTTTCTGATATCTGCCACGCAGCGAGGTGCCCGTTAATTGCTCGTACGTGTGACGCACTTTATGTCCATTCGCCTCACCCTCCAAACCCCCCAGCTTTGAGCTTTACGACATCACAAAAGGAAGTCGCCTGCTCCCATACAATTCTGGGTTCTTCGATCTGGTCCACATGCGTTCCATCCACACCGGTGTGCGTAAAACCCATAACATTACACCTTATATGCGCACCGTAACACTCCCCGACAGGTCTCAGACTACCCCGCCCTCCTACGTGAGGCTCTGCGCGTGCTTCGGCCCGGTGGAATGCTCATCCTCGCGGAGATCGACACCACGCCCATGTCAGAGTCGAAATTGCCCATCGCCCCCGGTCCAGAAGGCGGCGCGCCAGGCTGGTGTGCGTTCTGGGACGAATATCGACGGTGTGCTGCGCGGCGAGGGATTGACGTAACTGTCCCGGCCCGGCTGCGGGCCGTCCTGCAGCAGGTAGGCGGGTTTGTGCAAGTTACAGCTCAGGAGGTACATGTCGTCTTGTCCTGTGAGAAACCGACCCCATTCTGACTCGTAACCCAGGCATTATTACCAATCGGGTTTTGGAATCGTGGTAGGATCTTCAATTCATTCAGGCTCTATTACGGCTAAAACTCACTTTTACCTGATCGTTGCGTCTAGATCCAGTATTACTTACGATCGGCCAACTGGCTTGGATGAATTATGACACGCTTCTCATGTCCCTTCGTCCGCTGCTGCTCGAACATTCTGCACTACCCATCGAGCGCGTAGACCAGATCGTCGCCGACGCTCAGGCGGACTTGTATTACCCCGAAGTTCGACCGAACGTTTGCTTACACATTGTCCATGCTATCAAATTGTAGTTAATCCTTGCATTGTTGTGTTGGTTGCTCATCACACGTTCTAAAAACGCATAATTGGAATTCACCTTCTCGTTTCATCCGTTACATCAGATAAAGAAAATCTACCACCCGTACAATAACCAGAACTGGCAAAGAGTACGCGAGCGACAAAAAATAATAACGAACAGACCAAAATTAGGCGAAGGGGTGAGTCGCGAAATTGTAGGAAATAATGTGAAGCACGGGGGAAGCTAGAGGATGAAAGACATTTCAGTTTCCGTCTTCCTGCTTGAGGGTAAATTCGTGCAGAACGGCGATGGCTTCGTTGACCTTCTGAGACATGGCTTCGTGGTTCTCGAGCAGGTGCAACAGTTCCGAGTTGTCCATTTCGAGAAGCATACCTATCCAGAAAAGGTCAGCACACACAAAAAACTGCAATATATCCACGGACCAGTAATCTTTCCAGCAAGGTCCGGCTGCGCACTACGAGTAGATAAAATTGGGTCAGCAAGAGCAGTGAACATTTGAGGGACTTCACATACTTGGCAATTTTCATGTAGATCACTTCCCCAAGCATCTGCTTCTGCTCCATGGGCGTCGCAGCCGCGAGGGACGCAGGTGTAAGGGATGGCACTTCCGTCGCCAACGCACTCGCAGGAACAGACGGTGCAGGTCCTCCTTGCCGCTTGAACGCCTGCGGCCGCCCCGCAGCAGGCGCACCAGCCGGCGGCGCACGCGTCGACGGAATACCACCAGGAGGTACCGTCTGTCCGGCAGGACGCGGCGTCGTA
>QFEC01002404.1:0-44059 GCA_003316585.1 Gomphus bonarii | reverse complement strand
TGGGCGAGGTGCCCGGCCCACTGCGCACATTATTCTGGTTCGAATTCGGGGCATGCGGGTGCGGGTGGGCATTGGGTGGACGCGTGGGGGCGCCACGGGGTGGATAGTTAGGGGGTAGGGCGTTGTACCCTTGCGGAGGCTGGCCATACGGCGCGGGCACGGGCATGCCCGCGATCTGCTGGGCGCCAGGAGCGTAGCGTGGGCGGGGGGGCATCATGCCTGGCTGAGGGTACCCCATCACACCACCTCTGCCTTGGGGAGGGAAGCCGCCGGGGCCAGGGGGGTAGTAGAGAGGAGCGTTCATAAAGCCTGCGCCAGGGATGCCTGCGGCAGCAGCTTGCTGGGCCCTAATCTGGTTGCGCTGATGCATCTGGCTTTCGAGCTGCTGCTTACGGACGTCACGGCGCTGGGCGAGAGAAACATATAGAGGTTTGGACCCGATCATTTTGCCATTCATCTCTGACACCGCCTTGGTGGCTTCGTCGGGGGAAGAGAAACAGACGAAACCGAAACCCTTGGAGGTGCCTTTCTCATCTCGCATGATTTTGGCGCTGGTGATCGTTCCGTAAGGCTCAAAGTCGGTACGAAGCTTGTCATCGTCCATGTCGTCATCGAGATTCTTGATATAGAGGTTGACGCCTTGGTACTTGCTCAGCTTCTCCATTTTGGCATTCTCGTAGCTCCTACGGAGTTCGTCCTCGCGCTCTGCCTTCTTCTGAGCACGGGCAACGAACAGCTTCTTGCCTTTATACTCGTTGTCATGAAGGGTATCCACAGCCTTCTGGGCCTCTTCATGCCTCTCATAGTTGACGAATCCGAAACCTCTGTTCTTGCCTTCCTCATCAAACGAGATTACGGCCGAGGTAACATTGCCAAACTGATTGAAAAGCTCTTCAAACTCCTCCTGGGAAGTTTCGGGATCCAAATTCTTTATGTAAAGGTTGGTAAACTGAGCCTTCATTTCGTCAATCTTGGACTGGCGCTCCTGCAGTTATAAGATGAGCAAGCATCCTACAAACGTGAAACAATGCAGAAACGAGCCTTGCGAGAAACGTGAGGGCCAACATAGACTTTCTTGTCATTGAGCAACATCCCATTAACAGACTTGATAGCGGTGTCGGCTGCTTCGGCGGTCTCATAATGGACGAATCCATACCCTTTGGAAAGACCATTCTCGTCCGTAGCGACCTTGCAAGACAGAACATTGCCGAAAGCAGCAAACGTGTCGTGGAGAGCCTGCAGAAAGCAGCGTGTCAGTTGCGAGTAAATGATCATACACACAAGCGGCGTGACCTTGTTGTCGATGCCCTCATCTAAGTTCTTGATAAAAATATTTCCCTGGCCGGTCTTGCGGAGGGCGGGGTCACGCTGGGACCACATTATGCGGCTAGGGCTCCGTCTCAGCTGCATGATACAATCGCATCTAATCATACGTACCAAGCGCGATTCTTGATAAGCGAGTAATTGAGCTGCTCAAGAGCACGTTCGCCTGATAGAGCGTCAGCATCACCTTCCAGAGGAACAGGTCGCGGGACGCACCATCACTGGCGTTGAGATAGTTGACATATGCATATCCAAGAGAACGACGAGTCACAGCATCGCGACAGACACGAATGCTGGGAAAATAGGGTCAGCATTAGAATTAAGAATACCGTAACAACTGCGTGCCTTGCAACAGGGCCAATCATGTTGAAAATCTCGAAGAGCATAGCCTCGGTCACGGTAGGGTCCAGCTCGCCGACGTAAAGGGAGGCAGAGGGCGCCGAAGAGGAGGGCGCCGGAGCAGGGGGCATGTACTGCGCTGGAGGGGGCGCGGGCATGGAGTGAGGAGGCGGCTGTTGCTCCGGAGCCTCAGGAGGAACAGCAGTTGGGGGAGATGTTGACATTTTTGGTATTTTTGGGTTTATCGATACTCTTGCTTCGTTACTGAGAATGTATAGGGGGTTTTAATTCTTTTCTGTTGACGCGGCGAGGAACGATGAAGGTGAACTAGTAAGGTTTTTTTGAGGTTTTTTGAGGTTTTTTTTCCTGGGTGAGTGGATGAATGAGAGCTACGGTGGGTATACATTTTTTTGGACTTACAATCCTTCTCTCGAAGGGAGAGAGGAGGTTTAGAAAATGAGTAGATGATGGAGGTTTGGAACGAAGGGGCGTAACCGGCGGAGTCTCGGGCGGGAGTTGAAACATGAACATGATTCGGCCATTGCTGTACTCGGTGGATAAGATCTTCCTAGCGCAAGATCAGGCTGGAAAAAGGCCATAAATTACGCAGGCATGGATCGTTTATGCCCAACAGGACGCTCGGATAACCGGCATTGATACCATACATTGCGCAGTAGGCATATTCGCAAAGTACTGGTGAGAATCTTGCCTTGCATCAGTTTTATTTCGACACCTGGTCGATGGACTCCTGGCATCCATAGAACGGTCTCTTGAAAGCTGGGAAGAGATTCTGGCACGTCTGTTACAACATAGTCTCTCTCAAACACTCTCCCGACTCGACCTGCTTCAACAGGCAAAGCTGCAGGTGTTGCTCCCACATGTGATAAATGACTCTGTCTTTTCGGAAGTAAGTTCTATTCTAATCTGACGTTTATCCTTTTATCGTTTAATACCCGCATGCCGTTGCAAGACAAAATTGGTTTGTCGGGCCCTGTTCAAAGATCAAGTCCATTTAAGGGGCACCGAACCTCTAGTCTCATGTTCGAATAAAAGACTGTTTTGACAAGATCAAGAATGTGGACGATTATGAGAAAAGTATGTGTGCTATTACGCGTAGTATCCTGACAGCGATTTTACCCGTAGAGAGGTTCGCCATCCACCAGGAAATGATACATTAAGCACGCAATCAAGTCGCAACCTGCAGATGACCAAGCCAAGCGTCAGACGAGCAATGGGATCACCACTATTGCGACAAGGGCTGAGGCCTCTGCTAGCGCTGCAGTTTTGGCGAAGATTCAAGCCAGGGCAAGCAAGAACCATGAAAAAAGTGACTGGCAAGTCTTTGCTCGCAGTTCTGAGCCCGAGTATGTAGCAGGAGATGAATGGATTCTAGGACGGGTAACTGAACACCTAGAAGCTTGACAAGGGGCTGTTGAGTAACTTTACAAGTATTCCAGGGTAAGTGAGGACCTTGGAAGAAGTTTATTGCGATCAAGAATCTAGATACTAATCATGTGGCCACGAGCGTGATACCGGTAAGCACAGGAGGGTATGTACAGTATTATTCAACGGGCACAATCCGGAAAATCGTGGCTAGATTAGAATACATAAATGTCTGTCATATTGTTTATCCCCTCGTAAAGTATGCTTTTGCACCGTGTTGGGCGAGCTCGGTACGTGCCTGAAGAGTGGTCAGGGGGCGGAGTCGCCGAAAGAATCAGCGCTCACCTGTGCTACCGAGTGGCCTGCAGCGTTGTGGTGTGTCCAGATCTGAGGGAATATGAGTGGATGGGATGGGGAGATCAGGAGCGACGATGCCTACCTGGCGGTAGTAGAAGCCGATACCGACTGCCTGGAGGATCCAGCAGACGGAAGCGATGGTACCGAGTATACCAGCGACTATGGATCCGAGTGAATACATCTGGATGGTGTTGATGAGGCCAGCGAGACCAGTGCTGTGTGGAAGGTGTGAAAAGGAGACGCAGAGAGCAGCACGAGACGCACCTAGGGACGCCGATAACGGCGTAGATGCTGAAAAGCAGATGCCAGGCGCAAAAGAAGAAAAAGAAGTCTGTGCAGGAGTGACTAAGAAGCAAGGGTGTGTAGGTGTGACAAGACGCACAATAATATAAGGACTGCTCCTGCCGTTGATGTGAGGACGAGAAGGCGCAGCGGGAAGGGAAACGAACCTTCATATATGCATTGTATAGCGGACGATACCACGTTAAGAAAGACAGGAGGCCAATAACCGGGAGATACCTAGGAAAAAGGTGAGGGACGCAGAGGGTGCAGAAAGGGTGCGCACATGGCACTTGCGCCGACGTCTCGGCCGCCGTCGCTGGAGCCGCCGAGGAGGATGAATATGCAGGCAACGAGGTTGATGATGAGGGTGGCGAGGAGGAGGAGCCAGAGACGGAACATGCGTGTGACAAGGGGGCGGGACGCCTCTGGGATCTCGTCAGGGATGGAGTGGAAGATGAGTGGGAAGACTGTCAAGGGGGTCAGCTGCGGGACATGTGCATAAGAAGCGTGCGGACACGGGGGAAAGTTGTTTTTGCCGTGCGCGCGGATGTGCGCGGCCTTTCTGTTGAGCTCCTGCTCGCGCGCATGGAGCTCGCGCTCGCGGCGGTTGAGCTCCTCGAGACGGTCGGCGTGGGGAGCGGGGTCGGAGGGGTCGTCGAACGGATTGGCATCAAGCGCATGGGTCGACGCAAACGGGTTCTCCGTGAGCTCGTCTGGGACGAGGTGAGCACGGGAAAAAGGAGGGGTGTGCTACTCACTGGGCATGGTGGGGAGCGGAGTGGGAATTTATGAGTAGCCGCTCGCGAGTTGGATGCAACCGAACGGGAGGCGGGCCTGTCTGATTTGCTCGATTCTAGCTCCCTCGTGCTGTACACGGGTTGTTACGGCCCACGTTGTGGCAACGGCAATTTTCAGCGTGGTAACACTGCGCGCCAGGTAGCCGGGGTCCCCGCCAAGACTATATAAAGGGCAGGGCGAAACTGATTTTCACTAGTTCTCTCCGCCCCCACACTCATTTCAGGCGTCCACCCTCACTCGCTCCCCCTCACTCGCTATCCCCCACTCGCTCACTACTCCGCTCACCATGTTTGCCTTCGCTGTCCTCGCCCTCGTCCCCCTCGCGTCCGCCCTCGTCATCCCCCGCGGCAAGCCCGTCCCCAGCAACTACGCGCAGGGCTACTTGGAGGCATACGACGTTTACAATGCGCGCTACCTCGCCCTCGACTGCGAGGCGAAGCACAACACCCAGTTTTTCTCGGACTGCTGCCACCCTATGCTCGCCGTGAGTTTCCCGCCTCGACATGCATCTTGCTCCGCTCACCCCTTCGCAGACGGAGAACTTGAAGGACAACCGCAAGCCGTACTGCACGCCGTCGCCTCAGGCATCCTCGTCCGCTTCTCTGGCCCTCTCGACCTCTACGGTCCAACCCTCTGGTGATCCTGACTGCGACGATGTCCCGTCGTCGTCCTCCACTAACCTTGCATCTGCCACATCAGCTCCGCCCCCCGCAAACGTCGCTCCCACCCCGTCATCTGCTTCCGAGGTCACGTCCTCTCCAGCTCCTTCGCCCTCGCCCTCGTCCTCTTCCGCTGACGCTCCTTCGCCTTCGCCCTCGCCCCCGGCCAACGACAACAGTGGTCTGGGTAACATTATTGGCGAGGTGTTCCAAGGTGGCGAGTGCGTACACCTATTCAGTTCCTTGCTTCTTCTGATCTCCCGCAGGGCGACCTTCTTTTACCAGAACGGCAACCCGGGCAACTGTGGACAGGTGCATCAGGACACGGACTTTATTGTCGCCCTTCGTCAGTGCTTTTGCTGCTTCGCTTCACTGCTGCACCCCTAACCGTACCGCAGCCACCTCTGTTTACAGTAACGGTGAACACTGCGGCAAGAGTCTCGTGCTAATGGATGTCACTACTGGCCACGTTGAACACGCCATCGTCGCTGACTCATGTCCCACCTGCACCAAGCCAACTGACCTGGACCTCTCTTTCAAGTTGTTCACCCAGTTTTCGACACCTGACGCCGGAGTGTTCGATCGTACGCATCGTTCTTCTTACCTTCTCGATGCTCTCGCTCACCAGAGACGTAGTCAAGTGGGCCTTCACCTAATAGGCGTTGCTTCCTTTTCTAGATTTCTTGTTACTTTCGACATGTTCTTTTTTTTTTTCGACCATGTTGGTCTGGCGAGCCAGGAGCCCTCTAAGGTTTTGGGGAGCCCATCTAACGCACTTGACACTTTTCCCAGGTGGACATGACTCTGATGCTGATGATCGAGACGGCTCTTCTATTCCTTGTTCTTTCCTTTGTTTTACCGTGCACATAGCTGTCTGGCATGTGCCAAATACATGGTTACTAGACATACCCATTCGGACCCTTGAGCTGTGTCCATACCCTTGCAACAATTGACTTGATTTGTTTCTCTGCTGCGGCGCTAGCCACATGCATCGTTTTTACATGACGCGTCGCGCTTGTTAATTGCACCCATGTCCCATAAACTTCTCGTCGTCGGCGGCAACGGCTTCGTAGGTAGCTTGCCGCCACCCCTCCACACTGTCATATGCTCACCCATCTTCAGGCTCTGCTGTATGCAGAGCGGCGCTGCGGCGAGGCTGGGAGGTGTCCAGTATCAGGTAACTTTTCTCCTCTGAGCAAACGACGTGCCCATCAACGCCTATATCAGCTCCTCGGGCGCCCCATTTAGCACTCCAAAGGGCCACATTCCAGCGTGGACCTCCAGTGTCAGCACCTCGATCAATAAATATGATCGCGCGACGTCCGGACTGACTATATATACACATCTGCCAGGTTGCATGGCACACCGCCTCTGCGCTCTCTCCCGCGTCATATCGGGCCCTCGTAAGCGGCAAGACCGCAGTCGTGCATACCGTGGGCACGCTGCTCGAGACGGTCCAGTACAAGGAGGCGTTGCGCAGCGGCGATGTTGGCGGCCTTGTACGCACGTTCGTGGGCGCGCTCGCGCGGGGAGCAGACGGGAACCCGTTGAGGAAGGAGGAGCGCCATCCGGGGTCGTATGAGATTTTGAACAGGGACAGTGGTGAGTGGCGCGACGACGAGGCGTTGGACGCGTCGAGTTTGGCAATCCAGCACGCCCACGGCTGATGCGACTGCTGCCGCCGCATGTAGCGTTGCGTGTCTGCGAGACATACATCTCGTCCATCGCAGGCTTCCCCGTCGACGGTGCATCCAACTCCAAGCCCTACGCATTCGTGTACCTCTCCGCCGAAGACATGGGCCGTCCGCTCATCCCCGCCCGCTACATCTCCACCAAGCGCGAAGCCGAGCAAGGCATCACAGCCCTCTGCCATAACACCCCCGTCCGCGGTATATTCATTAGACCAAGCGCGTAGCCCACATCAATTCTATATTGACACCGCTCACCTACTCCTGCACAGGCTTCATATATCACCCCCACCTCCGCCCAATCTCGTCCCTCATCGCCGCCCTCGCGTCCCTCTCGGCAACCATCCACGAACAAGCACCATCCATATTCCCCACGCCGAGCCGCATCCTCCGCGCACTGGCTTCCGATCCGCCGCCGCCGCCGTCCGCTGCGCCTCAGGCTGCACCTCCATCTACGGAGCCGCCGTCGTCTACGCATCTCCCCTCGGCACTGCACGCGATGGCAACGACGCTCGAGCTCCAGCCTATACATCTCGACCACGTTGGAGAGGCTGTGTGCATGGCTGTTGAGCAGAGGGATCTCTCGGGTCCGGTGGGGCTGAGAGAGATGAGGCAGATGGTTGGGTGGGGAGGCGATAAGCATGCTGCTGGGCATGGTGAAAATGAGACTGGGAAGAGTTCAGCGGGGTGAGGGTCGGTTGATGGGTTAAAAAGGTAATGCACTCTTGGAGTGTTCATAAAAAATTTCCATTGAAGTTCATGGTCTATTTCTTATTTTGTTTTCCAGTCCCTTGAGCAATGGCTCGTATAGGATAACTAATAGACCAGTCATAAAACATTCCAGAACATAATAATACATTATGTTATTCATACATATCGTCCCAGTCAGCACCAATAGTAGGTTGAACTTCTTCCAGGACGGCTGGAGGACTAGGAGCTACGGGCTCACTAGCAGTAGGCACCGTATCCGTTACTTTTGCGGTATCAATATCTTTTGACCGTGTTTGATCCTTCAATTCATCAATGATATCCCACATTTCCTCGTCATCTGCCTCACCCATTTGGCTAGTCACTCCGGATTCGGTTTGCGTAGGCACCTCGATATCAGGGACACCCAGGGCAGTGGGAAGCTCCCCCGCCGCACTCCACAACGCGTATTCGTCATCGTCCTCTACGCTCGACGGCTTATACGAGCTGCCTCCCTTCCCCTTCCCTGCCTGCATTTCCCGCATAATTTCCTCCTCCTCCCTCAGCAACGCGTCAATGTCCATGTCCATGGAATAATCGTTGTCGAGATCGGTTGCGGACGGGGGGACAGATGGCGCTGTTGACGCCACAGACCCCGGACGCGTGACCGGCGTGCTAGGGTGGGAGGAGGATCGTGATGGCGCGGTTGAGGATGGCCGTCCTCGTCCTAGGTCTGATGCAGATGCAGATATCGATCGGGGTGCACGTGTAGTAGGCTGCTCGTCCCCATTCTCGCTGTCTTTTTCGGAGTCACTGTCGCTGTCATTCCCGCCGAGACCAATATCGTTATTGTCGCCCTGAGATTCGGAGGCTTCATGTCGTACTTGGGGCGTGATTCCGTGTGCTTCATCTCGCCAGACTTTTAGATTGACCTGTGAGAAACAAACGGTGTCATCGCATTCATTGCGCATACAACATGGTAGGTGAGAAAATTAGGTTGCAAAACATCAACGCACCGCCATCCTCCGCGAGTGACAGAGCTTTTCGACGCGTTCGACGGTATCGCTAAACTGAAACTTGGGAAACATCTTGTGTGTCCACGCGTGGTATATTCGAAAGAGCCTTTCAAGATCTGCACTCTGTGTACAACATTAAGTGTTCATGGAGCAGTGCGCTCATTATATTTGAGAGGGTCTACCTCGTGGCCTTTACCGGTGACCTTGAACTTCTTATACTCTTTCAATAGACGGGGAATACCATCAGGACCGAGCAATCTACCATTCGGCGCGAGTTCAGACTAGCAGCAAAACCACAAGCACCAGTAAAGAACACACGCACCTCTCTGCATCCATCTTCGGCATCGCCCTCTTCATCTTCCTCCCCTGCTCTCTATTATCCTGATCCCCACCACGCGCACCCTCCCTAGTAGTCCACTCCCCAAATCCCGACTTTGTCGCACTGCCGGAGGGCGCCGTGGGTTTCGTTGCAGCAACGGCAGCGACTTTCGCATCAGCTTGCCGTTTTAAACGTTCGACATCGACTGCGGGGGCGACGTTGCCGAAGGGATCATTGTCGTCAAGGCCAGCGAAGATAGAGTCCAGCTGATCCTTTAGCGGCGCAGAAGACGCGGTACCATTCCATGCTTGAGAAGGCGGTGCTAGTGAAGAACTCACATTGCGACCGACGCGACGACGCGAGACGTTGCCCGCGTCATCGTCCTCCGAGTCAGAAAGAAACAGCGCGGGCCGCGATGTTCGCGGTCCCGATGCCGATGCTAGTGCTCTTTGATCGCTCGGTCCTGCAGTCGATTCGATGAGGGGTTCGTCCCAGATGTCATCGAGCGACATGGTGCCGCCGTGGCAGGTAGATTGCTGGCGCCTAGGATCAAGAAAACGCGTACATGGACGCGTTGTAGTGGTGTGTGGGTCCGCTTCCTTTACGCCATGTCAGAACTACCCAAACCAGATTATAACGCAGGAATAAATTATTGGAATGGGCAGCCTGCTAGTATGGATGGCGTTCTAGGTGAGTGTCTTGGGTTGACCCGATTATGGTGAGATTTGGACAAGTTCTTTTTTTTTCTTTCTTTCTTTCTGTTTTACAGGTGGATATGGATCTGGTGTAAGAGGATTTTTTTTAAATACTATTTACGTTTAGCGGCATGAGGGACTGACGAAATTCATGCCAGGCGTTACCCCGAGTCGACGCCTTGGGCTCGAGGCAATTTCTGCAGCGACTCGTGCCCTCTCTGTGCACCGTCCCATCTGCCGTGCGTCCCTTGCACCCACCTGCAGACGCCCCCGCTCGACCTCGTGCACTCGACGTCGGCGCAGGAATAGGACGCGTCACACAGACAGTGTTGCTGCATCTATTCACTGACGTGGTCCTCCTCGAGCCCGTTGAGAAATTCGTGCAACAGGCCTTCCGCAGCTGTCAAGACTCACTCAGCACTCCCAGGCCCGTGACCCCACACTCGCACCCCGCACTGAAGCGCTGGAAAGGCATCGCAGAAAAATCAAAGAGCGTCACGTTTCTCCAAGGCGCGCTGCAGCAGTTCGATCCGTCGCATCCTGAGGCCAACACTAGACGGGTAGGGTGCCTAGGCTACGAGGACGCAACGGACCAGTGCTTCGACGTTATTTGGTGCCAGTGGTGTCTCGGACATCTCGACGACGAGGCCCTCGTGTCATTCTTCCACAGAGCCAGGGCGTCGCTACGCTCGGCCACAGATAGCCTCATCGTCATCAAGGAGAATCTCTGCAGGAATCAGCTGGACGGAGGACCTCGTACTGTTTATGACCCGCAGGACTCGAGTCTCACGAGGTTCGTACTTGGGACCCCTGGTGTTTGAAGTTGCATGTCACATCTGGGTTTTGCCAGATCTGATGCAGCTTGGCTTAAACTGTTCCAAGAGGCGGGGCTGACCGTTGTGCGTCAGCAAGTCCAAACTGGTTTACCACAGGGTCTATATGAGGTAAAAATGTATGTTCTAGCCCGCCATTATTCTGCGGCATCTTACAGAAATCGTCATTAGGTATGCCCTTCGATGATGCTAGGGCTGTAGATCTGTTGTTCATGTACTGGATTTGAGGGACTTTCTTGAGCAATTACATTGGTCTTGATAGTAGGAAACTGCATCATAAGCATGATATGTCTTAACCACGATGTAGAAATTATGCAGAAAATTATCTGTACTATGCATTCGATCTCTGGTATTAGTTGAAAAGGAGTCTTTTTAAGTCCAAGTGCGATATATATGCAAGTTGAAGGTTGTCCACTCGATTCTGTCTGATGTACATCAAGTATGAAAATTTCATCACAAAAATGTTCTCAACAAATACAAGGTGAAATAGACCGACAGATATGATTCATTGATGGATAACGTTGAATACTTCAACACTAGACATCCAAGTATGTGCTTGGCAAAGAACCGAATAGCGTCATCGTTCATTCATCTTTCGCTTGTGTGGCCAAATGCAGGTAAAGATACACTGGGACACATTGCCCTCTAAGCTAGAAAGTACATGGATGGATACAAAAGGTCTATCAAGAAAAGCTGCTTTTAATCTTCATATCTTGTTTGCGACCCCTGTCCAAACCAGCAGCCTCCCGAATGGACTTGTCCCGTGCGCGTTCCCGAACTTCCGTTCTTGATTCGGTTCGGGGGCGAATCGGGAAACAATCGCTCACGGCGCGCTCCAACTGGGGCCAGATTTCATCGCTGGTCGTGCCGGAGAGCGTAACTAGGTTCGTCAATGGAGAGGCACCCGATCCATAATATGAGATCAGCGGCGCAGTGGATTCGTAAAATCTCTCCAGCCGACGGGCAAATATTTCCTGAGAAATTGCTGTTGAGGAAAGTGGTAGGGGCAACATAACAAATACGTACGGGGTTGTCGTCCGGTCTCTTGCTAAGGGGTTCGCCGGTGATATCGTCACGACCATCCAAGCGCGGGCGATTGAAGGCAAGGTTGTAGACTCTACCAGAGGGTAGATGCACCCAACGGTCTGTCCCAAATATATTGTCTCTCTCAGTAGAATGGAGCGAGTAATTGGAAACAACCCACCGGAAATGCGGTTGAGGATCACTTCATCAGGTACATCCAGATTCACGATGAGACTAAGCGGAATTCCGTTATTTCTATTGCACACATGTTTCAGTTGGATAAAGCACCCAACGGACAGCATTGATCTTACTGAAGATGTGAATCAAGCAGCTTTCCCTGTCCTATTGTCCTCGGGAAACCGTCCAAAATCCAATGCTAAAGTGTTTACCATAAATAACAGCCGCGAGTGTATAACCACTCGTCCAACCTTGTCACGTAACAGGTCCAGTTTGGCGGTGATCACACGAATCATGACATCGTCGGGAAGTAAACCTGTACGGTCTTCGTCTAGAGGCATCACATTTATAGCGTGACATGCACTGACCACCATGAGCCACAGTCTCTTCAGCGATTCTGCCGACTTCTGACCTGGAGGAAGGTCAGATGCACTTCCACCATGGGCTTAATATCTCACTTCTTAGCGATCTCCTGTCTTAAGAGATCCCCAGTCGACAGAAAGGTGATGTTGTACTTGTGTGTGAGCCTGGTCGATAGTGTGCCCTTACCAGACCCCTGAGGAATACAGGGGAGGTGCAACACAACGTTGTGGCTGTTGGTGATTTACTGTCACTCCAAAGACACTCACGGGTTTTCCGAACATCAGCATTCGAAGGTGCTGCCCATTCTCGGGCCCCTCGTGATCCTGCCCACGACCATGGGGATTTAATGAAAAGGGGAGCGCTTTAGCGGTCGGAGCCGAAGAGTTCAACGAACGGTGCTGGCATTGCGATCGTCCCTGCGTTCTGAGTATCTGTAGAGGCAGCGAGCGAGCAGCGTTGACCATGGGGGAGAGATAGCTAGAAGAGCCGAGCAAGGGGCACTAATAACCCTATATCACCAAGTTTCCTTGGGGGGTTTCCTTGCCGGCCAATACGGAAAACCGCGCCTCCGAAAGCGGAACGTTGGGGAAGAAGCGGAGAAATTTAACAAATGGTACGACCTGAGAGCAGCCAGTAACAAGTATATGAACCAAGGTTTTAGTTTGGGGCCTTCACAATCGGAACTCTTCTCCCGTGACCCGGCCCACTCAGCATTCCAATTGCAATTGGACACGGGACAACAACTTTATATAGGAATTACAGGTGCAAGGAACGATCTCAATGATCCAGATCATGCTTCCGAGTCGGCTGATACCCAGAGGGCACAGCGTCCACTCGCGTTCCCAGATGCGATGCGCGCGACAACGCGAGGATGCGAACACGTTACGGCCTGAACAGCGGTAATCCTAAAACAATTGCCTCAGTGCTCGGAATTTACAGACGCTTGTTGTAAATAGGTACATACTTGGTACGATCATATAAGGCTGCAATGATCTCTCCCTGTGGGTGATTAGTACGTAAGGAGCATCATCCCCTGATTGGGCTCACCGTCGCGGCAACGACATCAATGGAATGATTCATATTTCCGACAGTGAAATGTGGGTAGACATCGGGATTTTGATTCCATTGGGATTTCAGTATTGTAAGCCATTTACCCTACATAACGTCAGCGGCCGGCGTGAATCAGCAAGAGGCTGACTTACTGTCTGACAATTATGATGAAGACGCGAAAATGGCTTAAATGATTTGACAATTTTATCAGCAGTCAACGTGCTCCATTGAACATTCCACACTGTGGAATATTTCATTTGCTTCTGTTGTGAGCTTGAAGATACGTGAACTTACGACGAATTGTGTCATCATAGCTGGTGCTAACGATTCGTCTTCCTGATGGGTCCCAATAT
Organism: Gomphus bonarii; assembly: GCA_003316585.1. NCBI lineage: Eukaryota > Fungi > Basidiomycota > Agaricomycetes > Gomphales > Gomphaceae > Gomphus > Gomphus bonarii. The sequence continues at coordinate 30,714 of QFEC01002404.1, read as the reverse complement.
GCAGAGCTAACGCTTTTCTTGTGCTCCCAATCAGCCATAAGTGTACCTTTTCCTTGCTTGGATTCTAAGAAATTGGCCACGGCTTCTGAATCAATTTCCTTTGGGCCAGGAACACTTCTTCGTGGACCGACTGGTGATGAAGGTGGAGGGGTCGGCAGTGATGATACGGGTAACTTTGCCAGCATTCTGGCATCCCACAATCTATAAAAGGTAATCAGTAACCACACAGCAGGACTCGGTGGTAAGACCTACGTCAAAGTTCTGTTATTGGAGCTCACGAGGAGACCTTCAGGGTGAGATGGGTTCACGGAGATACATCCTATTTTTGCCTCAGCCAGTTGATACCTACATGCACGGTTTCTCCGCTCCCGCATATCGGAGTGTGTAAGACCGCCCTCCGTGTCCGAGATCCAGAGCTCTTGCCCCGTTGGTGGAATATCGAAGCTAGAGATCAAGACATCGTCCAAAGCAAAGATTTCTCTTGATATACCGGATTCAAATGATGTATTCCGCAGTGTGCAGTCGTAGGCAGACGTGAATATCTTGCAATATTATAATTAAAAATGCAAAGAAAAAAAGGGGGATTATAAGCTCTTACTTACGTTACGTGTATCCAACGGGTCAATTTTGATGCAGGAGATAGAGGACTTGGCAGTGGCTGGCCAATGAGGTTGCAGATGGAAAATCTTGCCACCTTCTTCGCTTATTGTTAGGTCACCATCTTCATCCTATAAGCCATTCTCACTGATACCATTTCTTGACATAGAACAAAGCGAACATACCTTCACTTCTTCTGGAGGGGCGAGGGCATCCCATATTCCTAGTTGACCATGCTTATCTACGGAAATGAACGGGTGAATATGGGTGAATATGTTAGAACTCTTTGGGATATAGATTACCTCCAAAAAATATCAAATCCTTGGTCTATTTTTGTGAAAATGAGCAAAGCTGTCAAGAACCTGAATAAATAGAAAATAAAAATAACTGCACCTTCTCAGGATGATAGACTGAACAGTACACTCGGTCGGCTGTCACTTTAGCACGGCTAACAATCTTCATGTTTTCAAACTGTGCCTTCAGTTCTGTGACTTGAGCATCTTCCTTTTCAGGATCAGTCAAATCAAATCTGCTCGCTTCGTTGTCCTGCGACTGAGACGTCCGCGCACAACCTTCAAGGGTAGCCGTCAGAGACATCAGTTCGTTCACAGATAATTCGTCTCCCAGGGTCGAGAGGTTGAGATCCTGGTGACGTGGACGCTTAGCATCGCGTTCTCGCTCCTCGCGTTCAAGGCGTTCCTCTTCTTCTTTGGCGCGTTTTGTTTCTTCCTCCATCTAAAGACATGAGGCAGACGAATGGAAGCAATGATAAGAATACATACCTCGCGTTTCCGTTTTTGCTTAGGGGTTTCGTTAGGATCAATGGGAGCCTTGTTCAACCTAGACGACAGCCTCCTAGGTGCGAGCGGTTCACTGGCGGCAGCCTTGCGCTTCCTTGATTGTGATGGTTGAATAGGTTTCGTGCTTTTCTCGGGTTTGTGCTTCGAGGTTGGAAATCCGAGCCCAGCAGCCGCTCCTTTGAGATCGAGTTGGGCTAGCAGTGCTCGATTCTTAGCAATGTTCGCCTCCCTCTGTATCTCGCTGTAACGATATTATTCTATGTTACCAAGACGCGTCCGTATGAATCAAACGCACAATTCTGTGAGCTGTGCCATTCCAACGCTTGAATTGTGGACCTAAGACGCGTCTTGGTGTCGAAAGAGTTAATAAGTAGGTCGACCAAACATGTACACACGCGTCAGGCTTTGAGTTCAAAGCTAATTAATAAACACCCTGTGGGTGAATGAGATTCACCACACTCATTCACGAGTCTGCTGTACGTTAGCTGCAACGAGGCCTGTTTTCATCCGACCTAAGTGGCCCTTGCCGTCTGTTAATGTAGACAACCATTTGCCATAGTGCAGAGTAACCATTTACAGCGTCATAATAAGTCCATTGTTTTATTGTTCTACCATTTTGAGATTATAATAAGTAGCTAGTATGTATTTAAAACAGTATTGAACCTAAGTAAAATTCAAAAATAACTTCCGTTCTTAAAAACTATTCCCTCATTCTGCACTGTCAAACACAAGCCAATGTGTTGTATGACCCCTTCAGCACTCTGCTAGTCGCCTTCCTGGTTCCGAACTACTAGTTCGAAACTTTGAAGACCGTCTTCACCTTTGTTATCGGCGCATGACTCTGTCCAACGTCAAACCGTAAGATATCATGTGTTAATAACATTGTTGTGCCGAGGGCCAAGGTACTTGCAATACCCTCTACCCCAAGCTCCATCGAATGAGCAATGGGCACATTTGCTCTTTATTCCATTGATAATCGAATTTGCAGGTATTTGGCATTGGGAGAATGGTAGCAATATGAGATTCTCAAACCGGAGGATGAAAGTGCACCGAGTTGCAGACCTACGGTACCAAAAGCTTTGAGAAGGCTATGGCGAGCCTAGTTAGCCAATACCTGAGATTGGTTATTTAAATGGAGTCAAAGGAGATACAAAGTCTGAAATACAAATATCTAGTCAAGTGAATGGCGGGAGACATGACAGAGCATGATGGAGAGCACGACAGCGGAATATACACCATACGGAACAAAGAGGAACATTCCTCAGCAAACACCCATGTGTTCAGAGGGAAAATCCGGAAAGAGAAACGGGTACACTGCCTAGTGAATTTCCAGAACAGACGTCTCCAAGACACGAAAAGCCTGCTTATCCCGTGATTGCTCCGTCCAGCCAACGACGTCTCTCCAATTGTGAGCGGATGCCTCTTTCTCACCCGCGCCCGCGAAAGCGGAGAGTTCATCGTCGGAAATGCCACGATACCTAAAATTTAAGTAATTAAAAATTAAGGTAAAACAATCCCTGTGACTTACATTAAAAATATACGTGTCCAGACGCATGGGGAACAAGTCACCGATAGATCAACTGCTGCAGCAAGCCTGCTAGGGGACATAAACCGATATGCGATGTTCTTATATGTAGAGAAACTCGACATTTGGTTGCTGGTATGAAATTAAGAAATTAAATAACTAAAAATGAAAATGAAAATAGTTGAACGTCAATATGCTTACCTGATAAAAGCCGTCCGAGCATGAATAGATAGACCTAAAGACTCGAGAACTTTCCCAAGGTGAGGGATGAATTCTCGGAACGTCATTGCAAACCCATTGTAAGGGGCAATGATAGAATTCGGGTCGATGGCCGAGGGTTCAGGGCTATGGAAATAATGTGAGGATTCTATCCAAGGCACCAAAAAGACGTCAAAAAGCGTACACAGCTTCATAATACAGCGACGTCACGACCGCTTCGGACTCGAAGTGCTCCAGAGCACCACCCGGATGCACCCGTAGGAAGAACTTGACTTTATCGGAAGCGAGTGGTTCCGCCGGAGGCCACGTATTTCCAAGTTTCCAAAATTGAGAAAACGTCAAGGTTACATCGCAATACTGCTGTTCGGGGGTTAGAATGCTTAAATTACATTTCGCCACCGATGGCCTGGCTGCGATGCTGAGTTTGCCCATGGTGCGTGAATCGAAGAAGAAATCTGGAGAATATTCCTCCTCCTTGAGACGCGTTCCGGTAAATTCCATCTTGTGGATCTTGGCTTCGTGGTCATGGATAATGTCCAACTTGCCCATGAACATTCCACCGACGACGGTCCCGTCTTCCGTTCGTGACATATCTAACTCATCAGATTCGCAGATGGTATCGATAGCCACAACTTGACCAGGTGCAAGTTCCAAATTAAAAGTCGCGGGCATCTCCAAGACTGGTGGTGGTCTATGCGAATGTTGGTTGACATAAATAACGAGGGAACTGTGTAACTTACGGAGGTGGCGGCGGTTCCTCCGGAGGTGGATTGTCCGTGACCACTTCCACGTATAGAGAGTGGAGGCCAAGGCTAGAGATATGATAGGAGTCGTCATCATGTAGCTGAATCCACGATTCTTAGAATGTTGTTCAAGGATGTGAACCAAAATGACTTACCCAGATATAGTCCCCTTGAATAAGGCGCTAAAGATGGGATTCGCTTAGGCTTGAGTGCCTGATGAGTATGTGATGACTCACAGTAGCCTGTGGGGATGCAACATGGACGGGGACTCTCAGAGCAAAAGGCACGCCCGGAGGCGGTTTCGCCCAGTTCCTCGCTAGGGTTTCAAGATCCTAAGTAAAGCAACGGTGTATAGGCAGAAAAGCTGATGCGAACATATGTACTCACGCTATAGCTATCAGGCAGGATCTTGACAGTTTCCATTTCGCCATGGGCGAGGGTGAGCAGACGGGTGCGAGCCATAAGAGACTTGTTGTCGTTTTTGCCCTTCTTATTCTTTCCCCAAAGAGAGGGGATAGTAGCGTTGGTAGAGCTAGGTACAAGAGCCATCAGAGGTGGACAGGTAGATGTTTTGGTGAGAAGAGAGAACGTACACCGGGGATACGAGCATCTGAAAGAAATAAAAGGGTACAGAAGTGCAAGTCAGGTTTTTTAGTTAGGGCAAATAGGAGTCATCTTTCTTTTCGCAGTGACTGATCAGTCGACTTCCTAAACATAAACATGAGGCTAGCCTGGTGGCCTTGAGCTCACAAATGAAGAAGAACGTATGAGACGTTGACAAGGAGAGCAAGAAATGGTGGCCCTCAACCCAGTGTTAGGGAGGAATGAATAGAGTCGTGAGGATTAGAGACGACTTTCGGCGAGTATCCTTGCGATTCGCCAGGTGGCTGCCTCGAGGCGGCCTGGACACCATGCACGTGACGCAGACATGCTTCTCTCTTTGACTCGAGCTCGCCGAAAAGGTGTCCTTTTCCCGTCTTTCAGAACCTTTGCCACCAGTCTGCTCGAACAACTCTCCCTTTCTCAGCTCAAAAACGAGGCAAGACGACATGGTATATCACCGTGACTGTCCATTTTCCTCACTCCGAGTCGTCTAATGTCTAATTTGGTTCGCCACAGTTCCGGCAACAAGGCCACCCTGATCACTCGCTTAAAGCACGTTGAAATGGGCCAAAACAGTGCAGATTATGCCCTTTCTATTAACAGACGTCACTCTTCCACGGCAGACCACGGCAAAACCTCCGCAGCTTCTCCCAGCACCACCCTTAATGTCAAGCTCCCCGACCTTTCTGCTCCCCAAGAATTACCCTCCCCTCATATTGTGTGTGTCCTCTCATTATACCAACCGCTAAGCCGACATCTCTGTTAGCCGTTTCTCCCCGACTTCTGGGATTCCTCCCGTTCAAGAGGTGCCGACGCGATTCGTCACGACGCCCAAGCTGAAGCACCAATGCGTAAGGTATTGGTGGTAGGCGGAACCTCAATGCAGCATGCTGGTGGCCCAACATACGGCGAGTCTGACCAAACCGAGTCCGAGTCGGGCGAAGGCAAAACAACGAACAAAGCTGCGGCCTCTGTTCCTGGTTTCTGGGCGGATGTTGCTGAAGATATTGGCCTCCCACCGTCATTTCACTGGTCAGTCCCCTTAACCAAGGCTCGCGAGGTTGTTGTGTCTGCCTTTCAAGATTCTACCCCCCGGACATTGAATCCTGCCTCCTACCAGAGGCCATTGGATCAAGATGAAGCGAAGGGCGTTTGGTTTCTGATATTAATTCTCGGAGGCTCATGGCTAGCAGGTGGGCTGTTCGATGATTCCAAACACCGGAAGAAGCCCTCCTCCAAATCATAGATATTTTTTTCATCCCGAGTAAAAATGTTAGATTTGTTAGAACATAGACTGAAACTTTCAGCTCAAAAATGATTTTGAATGTGTGACTTATGTAATACCACTCGGAAGCAAAAATGACTTCTATGACCTTCATCTTGAGGAGGTTGACTAGACCGCGCTCTTGCTCTCGAGAGCTCATAGGCCCTCCAGACCCTATATCAAACATTCGGCCTGTGTTGTTCAGAGACTCGCGTTCCGCGCCAAGCACCACAACACATCCTTATTCTCTTACCGAATTTGGCGAGGTAGAAGAAGACAGTACTGATTTGCAATGGCGCCTTGAGCGAGAGCGACTCATCGCCTTTAATCATGCCTTTTGGCTTGATGTAAGTGTAATGTGAACCTAGAAATTAACATCCTTTCCGACATCGTTGCAGAGTAATACTCGATTTATGCAAGGAAAACAGGCGGTTCTCGATAAGCTTCAGGAAAGAGACAATCTGTCGTTAAAAGACAAGGAAGCTGCTCTTTCTGCATTTTATTCCCAGTGGACCATCCAGGAAGCTACACGACAAGCGGAATACACAGCAGAATGGAACGAACGAAATTACTCAGTCATCAGACTGACCATGCATCGCCAGCTACGAATATGGAAAAACTCCTTTTTGGACACTTTTATTGGATATCCACGCTAAACGGTGCCACCTTTATCTTCAATCACTAGTTTGCGTACGTGTGCAAACTCCGCGTTTGAGGGACCATTTTCCACCAAGACCCCACTCTCCCTTGCAAAGTCTCGAGATAGCTCATACACTTGGTTTGGTGACATGCCTGGCCAACGCAATTCTATCTCTTCAGGTGTTGGTATGTTGGCGGCCTCCGAGGGAGTAGCGATACTGTCGCCTGGAAGAGCAGGTGCAGCCAGTACTTGGTATAACTGTGTCTTTCGTAGCTTGACCGTCAACTCATAATCTGTCTTGTTGGCGGTGTCCCGAATCTGCTTCCAGCTGTAAATATCTAGTTAGAAATTGTGGATGTGCCATGGCACTGAACATACTTGTCATGCAAGTATATCCTTCGCCATACGTTTTGGACGGCTGTTATTTTCCGACTTTTCGACATACTCTGTATAGTGGATCAGTATTAACATAGACTAGCCCATAACTACCTACCTGTGAATTTGATAGGATGATCAATGCATCAACAAAATCAGTTGGCCACTCGGTGTTATCCTTTAGGCTTAGTATATCAACGGCATCTTCTTCTGTCAAGGTGTTTCCTTGTAGAAATTTTCTCAATATACGTTGGAAGAGCTGCATTGGATAACCTTGAATAAGGTAAGGATAGTAACTGAGCAAAACGCACATCTTGCAAGGCTGGTCGGTCGGATGGAACGACACATCTCGCCGAAGTAATGGCTCTGACTCGAGATTCAACTGCGAAATTGGCTGGGTTTCCCAACTCCTCGTTGAATTGGTGCAGAAGTGTATCGTGTATGGCCATGAAATCAAGTGAATTATTGAAAGCTAGAAAGAAGACAACATGAAACATTCTGGAGTTTGGTTCAAATTGCAGCATACCTTGCACTTTCTCGTGAGAAGTGGCCGCGGGACCTTCGGCCATACAGGCTAATTTACCTATGCTTAGCATGAGCTATATTGGCTGGGTTGAGCGCGAATATAGGCCAGAGACGTAGGCGCTTACATGGCGCGTCTCTCGATTACTTTCAACCTGTGCCTCCACCAGAAGAGCAGAAGCAGCGTGTTGATAATCCTGTTTTCCTAAGTCATGTATCCAAGATAGGCGTGGTTGAGGATTTTCAGAAAAAAAGGTGTCTATGTAATCAGAATGCTCAGGCCCCTGATCGAACAGCGACTTTAATTTCCCTATTAATGATGATTACTCCCAAGTTATTACCGACGGGATGTAGCTACTTACCCTGTTCAATGTACCATTTATACAATTGTGACGCAAAATCTCCTCGGAACCTGTCAATGTAACGTCGTATGCGGTCGGAGGTTGCTATCGATTTATCTGCCGATGGATGATGGGACAGCTCGCTAAGAGCATGGAAATCTCTGTATGTTTCGGCAAGTTTGAAAGCATATTCCGTGCTGTCTATTTTGACTGCCTAGATGGTAAGCAATCAGCGCCGACCATGTGAGGCGTGAACTCACCCAAATGGCCCAAGACTATGGGTCGAAGAGAACGGAACTCTTCATCAAGCCTATTTCGCTCCCTTTCTCCGCCACCTCCATCTTGAGAGCGGCTAGAAAGAATGAATTGAACAAATAAGAGAAAGGAAATTAAAAAGAAAGACGAACGTGTCCATTGATTCTAAGCGATCATGGTGAACTCTGAAAAGGCAGCTTGCGAGTTCCCGAAGCTGTACGGTGAGGTCTTGCTGAATGTTGTGTTTTTCCAGAAATTCTTCGCTGACTTTCGAAGAACGTGTTCTCAGCTTCACTGTGATGTCAAAGAAAATTCGTAAATCCTGGAGAAGGTTGAGATCGCTAGTCCATGGCTGGACAAAGGCTCGACTAAGCTGATATTTGGCACGATTCCGAGACCGGTATTCAAACGCATGGGTGAATAACGCTAATACAAGTCCATTTGCTTGAAGGAGTAAACGAGGGTCTGCCTGTGATGACTCAAGCGCAGACAGCTCCGCTCGGACAATGTTCAATATCTCAGGCACCAATGCGGCGATGTATGGAACCTGGATCAAACGAGCAATGTCTGAATGAGTAGATGATGATTGACAAATGCCAAACAACACGCCTGTGAGTTGAAAAATGATCGCATCGGATCACCCTCATCTAATTTCCCTATACATCTCATGTACGCTTCAACAGCAGCGGGAAGCAAAGTCGGTGACGAGGATTTCCTAGAGTGTGAAGTTTATGAACCAAATAGAGAACGGAGAGGACTGTCGACTCACTGGGTTTGATCATTATGATAAGCCCATATTCCCCGAGCAGCAGCCAACTTCTCGGCATCAGCAAGTAGCTGCTCCCGTGTGGTATGTGAAAGCTGAAGACAAGTATAAACATCGCATCGCCACAAAAATCGAGCATATAAACCTTGGTTAGCCCACCACTTTCACCAATAAACATGATCAATGCCTCGAGGGAGCGTTCACGACTGGCCAGTTGCGTACCCATGCTCAAGGTAGGTGCAACAACATCCGGATCTTGGATAGATGCAATCAGACGATTATATGGAATCGCGAATTGTTCGTACCGGATGTTAAGAAGGCATGGCTCATTTGTTCAGCAGCGGTTTTAAGACTTTCTCCGTCTGCAATGCCTGGCAGTTGGAATCTCAAGGGATTCTGTCGTTGCGATGGTTCGTTGGGTCAGCGTGTCTTATCCCACATCGGAGTAAAAACTTGCCTCAGGTTTTATACCATACTTCATAGCTTGTCGGATAGTAGACTTGAGTACGTTGGCTTTGCCCATCCTAGTTGGGACAATACTGTCAAGCAGTGGACTGAGTTGAGTTGATAAAACCTCACTGCACATCATCCCTTATTTTCACCACGTTGCTTATGTTAAGCCGCGCCGCGAGAGCCATCTCAGTCGTTAACAACAATATGTCTCGACCATCGGACTGCTCCAGTACGCAGAACCCCAGAAGAATGTCGTCCACATTTTTAAGGTGTAGCTGCTCCTGGTATGGCACCTCTTTTCGACATACATAAAAAAAATCAGAACGAGGTATTACTACTAGTAAACAGGCACGAACCAATGGCGGTGAAGGCGAACGCATCCGAGAACTGCGTATATATGAGATGGAGGTCTTCGTATGGCTGGGAACCATGGAGAACCGACAGTCGAGGAGTGGACGCGTATCTGGGATTTGCGGCCTTAAGAGGACATGAGTTTGGAAATTTGAACCATCAAAGTAACAAACAAACAAATTCATAAGGAAGGACTTGTATGCCGCCTTTCAAGACAAACGTATCGGATGTTGGGGATACCCAGAGACGGACGAGTGCGTAAACGCGCATCGGGGCCGTATTCAGATCGAACGACGACATTTCTTCATATGTAAGAGGTTCATGCGATATTAAGAGAACTGGGTCACCATCCCTTGAATGATCTTCAGCAACCACAGATACAAGACGCTGACGTAGCGCGTATATACCTGTCAATTGAAACGTCCAATAACTCGATATCGAATGAGTGAGAATCCTTTTTGGCACCGTTGAGAATATCATCCATCACAATCTCTCTTACTTCATGATTGTATACACACTGAAGATCACAAAGCGTCAAAGTACATACACAAGGAATATCAGATTGGGATTACCTTCTCCCCACCCCCCAAGTTAACACTCCACTTCATAAGTCTTTTACTAGTCAAAACCCAGAGAGGTCTCTCTTCATATCCACGTGCTATGGTGTTCATTGACTTGTGGACAGCCTGGTCATTGGATGGAGATATCACGGTGATTATGTCCCCACTATCCAAATTCTCGGCTTTCCGTTGAAGCAAACGAAACGGACTGAGCCATGATGAACTCTGATTATCCTGGTCATTGAATGGTGAAGGTACAACAATAAACTTTCCCGTCCCAGGACGAGCTGTTACCGTCAAGCGGTAGAGTCGTATCTTTGTCCTGGCAACAAACACCATACCCTATTCACACACACTGAGTAGAGAAACCAGTAAACAACACGGCACATACGTCGATGCGCTCCAAGCCATCCACTGTCTCGGTGTCCGCTAAAGAGATTTTCGCTGTGCTGAATCTCTCTGCCCCAGCAAGCCCAGTACCTATGCTGTCCCAAAACCTCACCTCGCCCGAGGAAGAGACCAGTATAAGGCCTGGTTCGCGAGATGCCCCGAAGGGAAGCAGAGCCGCAAAAGGTAGGGTCAAGTACGAACTGGATGGATCCGGAGGAGGAACAGGGAACATATAACAAGTCGGAGAGCGGACGGGTGATTGCTGTGGAAAAAATACTGAGAAAGACTTTATAGTTCGGGTTGGGAAATAGAAATACGCACGAGATCGAGTTTCCAGACGAAGCATGTCTGCACCGAGACTACAATGGCGTAGCTTGATGGTCCAGGGAAGGCGTGCAGAGAGCCGGTAAAGACATCTCTGGTGGGATCTACATCGATGCGGTGTTAGCGGGCGTACACTGCTATGTATGTGTACGCGGCTCACCAGCGACTTTAAATGCCTGCTGCACCTCTATAGGAAGCGAAGCAGCCAACCGGACAGACAGCGTGTCAGAGAGTGCGAACACGCGTCCTTCTTCAGTTTGTTTCCCTCTGTCCACAGAGAGCCTGAACGGATCTATGTCTATGGATTTTATGGGACTGCTCGACGCGCGCGGCATGGGGTACTAAGTTCAGATGTCGCGGAATCTAATCTTTACACCGGACCAAGTTCAATTAGACACGACTGTAGCACTCAATAATGCTTGGCCTCGAGGAATATGGCAGCGACGACAGTGACTCTGAATCACCTTCTCAACAACAGACACCGCAGCTCCAAGCCACTCCGGGCTCTTCGATCTCCCAAACATCGACAATATCACTCCCTCCACCCGCGAAACCTCCACCCAAAAAGTCCAAACGCCCCGTCTTTACAGTAGCCAAACCTTCTAAAACTGCCGGCTCTGATGAGGATGAAGACGGAGAAAGACCGCCTAAGAGACCGAGACTCGATGCACGAACAGGCGCAGGATCTTCGTCGCTGTTGGCGATGCTGCCTGCCCCGTCGAAAACCCCCTTAGTCCATACTGCGCCTCCTAGAGTTCTCGGATCCGCCTCTCAAGGGGGAAATGCTGGCATAAGAATGTCTAACGACGATATCTCTCGTGAAGATGAGCTACATGAATTTACCAAAGACACCACAATCGAAACGGATATATCAACCCTGTTAGTGCCTCCATCTCTTGCAAAGGGAAAGGCACAAGACGCATCGATAGATAAGGAGACTAAGTTCGCACCCTCTGCACCAGCAGTTGATTTCTTTTCCTTAGGTATTAATTTTGTTACCGTGGTCTTGCACATTTTACGAAGTCCTCTTTAGGGCCAACTAACACCAGAGTTACACCAAATATTCGAAATATTCAAACAGCTGATCAAGCGTCGTCATCATCTTCCGTTGCCGTCACATCTGCACCAACGATACCAACTTTTGAACCTCCTATCCCAACACCTTCCGATCCTTACCCAGGTTACTACCAGCTTCCCTCAGGTCAATGGGCTGCTCATGATCCGGAATTTTACCGGAAGTACTATGAAATATGGTCTGAATCTGCCTTCCTCGATGAAGCTGCTCCAAAAGGATTTGAGGGCGCAGGGAAGGGTGCTGTTGATGTGGATGCACAGGAGCAGCTGGATCTCTCCAGAAAGGAGAGAGAGGAAAAGAAAGCTCTTACAATGGATGCCATTGGCGGTCGTGCTGCTCCAAAGATGAATATCAAAGTTAGTCCCACTCGGGTAATTATTTGTTTGTTTATTTATTTTTCTCTTTTAGCCCCCCAAGATCGGATCCCGAGCACGCGTCAGACACCAACTGTCTGCCTTACTCACAGAGGCATATGAGAATCGTGAGGCACTGGAAGAGAAGATAGCACAAGGAAGACGTAACAGGAAAGAGGCAGGAAATAAGTATGGATTCTGAGACATGCGATTGACTGTCTGCCAAGGATATAGACAACCCAAATTCAGAGAAACATGTCAATCACACTACAAATGTGCGTGCATGTCGATAAGTTGTAATCTACAGGACAAAATTGTACACATGGTGGATACCAACGGAAAGCGGGAGAAAAGGGAATTCCAAACCAATAGCCATACAATTTACTTTGAGCCTGCACTGAATTCTGCCGGAAGGTGTTAGTGTTAAACCACAAACGGATAAAGGCACGACTCACTGGTGACAGATTTGGTCCCCTCAGAGATCGCGTGCTTGGAGAGTTCACCAGGAAGAATCAGCCTGACACTGGTCTGAATCTCGCGCGACGATATCGTTGACTTCTTGGAGTAAGATGCGAGTTCTGTACGACCTCGGTCATTGAGGTGACTCATATAGAATACTTGACACCTACTGGATGCCTCGCTGGCAATGCGCTCGAAGATGTCGTTTACAAACGAGTTCAAGATCGCCCTATAATAAATCATCCATCGCAAGTCAAAAACGATAACGGCCGGGTGGCGAACACCCAGAACGCACATTGCTTTATTTGAGATACCAGTGTCAGGGTGCACCTGTTTGAGAACTCTGGAACGGACGCATAAGTCGCAATCAAACCCATACGAGAAATAAGGTTGTCTTACTTGTAAATATACGAAGAGTAAGTCTCCTTCCTGGCCTTCTTGCGCTTCTTCTTGTCGCCATCGGCCGCAGGCGCTGTCTTCTTTGAAGTCTTCTTGGCGGCGGCAGGAGCTTTGGAGGCAGTAGCAGGAGCTTTTGAGGCGGTGGTGGAGGCAGGGGCCTTTCCGCCAGTGGTGGATGCTGGTTTAGGTGCCATTGTGGATTTCTGACGGCTGCTTGAGAGATCTTATGAATAGCGCGTCAACTAACATTGAAGCACCAAAATAACGTGCATGCTAACTTACTCAAGTAATTCTTTATTCAAGACAATACTTTGACACGTCGATGAGAAAGGAGATGGTCGTGGTTGAAAGCAAAGAAGAGTCAGTAACCACAGCAGCTTATATGGTTGACGGAGTTTCAAGCTCTGCTTTGAAACTCCGCCATGAACAATTTCGTGACTTCTCACGCAATGCCCAGATTCATCTTCAATGATAACATGATAATATAAGCTTTCTGCTAATAATGTGGTCTAATCAAGAAACATATTAAACTAAACTTCAAATGTTCGAACTATCATGAACTGAACTCAGGATACCAATTGCCGTACCCCAGTGTCGTAGCCAGGCGTTCGTGAACCTCTACCTGAAAAGGTGCGTACGGATACTTTTCCCCATCAAGAGAGAAATGTCCATCTTTTGCATGAGGAGTCAGTCTATACGCCTTGGCCTTGTAGTACAGTTGCTGTGGCCTGGTTAGATGGTTCCCTGAAGTAGACAAATCGCCTACCGTGGGTCTCCAAAACAGTTTGCCTCGGGAGGCGCCATCCATTCCTTTAATCCATTCCGCACGAGGCATCTAAGATACCAGCATCAGTACACACGAGAGTAAGTTAAGATGCTACCTTACTTGCTCTTGGGCCACAATATCGACGTATCCGTCGTCACACAGCGCAACGGGGAATTGCATCAAATCCCTGCTCAATGTCTAAACGACTATAATGTTTCTTGAACAAAGTGACATGCTAACCGTGATACATAAGGCAACTTTCCTGCGCTGTTTACCAAACGTCAGGGAAGTGTGAAAACACGATTATTTCACATACTAAACATAAGCCAATGGCTTGTCGATAAGAGTCCAACCTTCGGTATCGTTGATATGGCGAAGTGGGGGCAATGATTGTGACGAAGGCACTAAGTTGACGTCTGTCTGTTGGGATTGTCCCACTTGAGCTCGCGATAAGCGGTAGTTTTCGACCATCTTGGCCTTATCTTGGGCTGCGATTTTGATCTCCAGCTTCATGGAACATCCTCGGTTGAGAGCAACTGTCGCCTTCGTCTAAGAATCCTGAAGCACATAGAGTCCAACACATACCTTGCCGAAAGTATCCGAGCATAAAACGCGCATCGCCCATCCACCGCAAGGGTTCGGTTCCCAAATCTATGTCAGCCATCAACCCAATGGCTTGAGACATGAAAGACATGGTCCGAGTTTGCCCTTGCTGTACTGAACACATGTCCAGTTTCATGGGTCTCCCTAAAAAACATGAGCCTGGAGCATCAAAATATATAGGCCGTTGGAAAGTTACCTTTAATGACGTTTAATGCGGCAGCACAGACATTGATCCCATCCTGCAAGAGTGCGTTAAAATTTCAGATATAATATTTTCAAGGTCAGCATTTACCTCTAAGCCAAGCAGGCAAATACTAAAACCGTTAGCAGATCCCGTGGGTATTTGCGTGACGGGGAGTGCAAACGCATTCATCGCATCTTCACGATTGGCGAATGCGTTGAATACCTCATGGACGAGACCGTCCCCAGAGAGTACAACCACAGCATCATAGTCCAACCCCATAGATATGGTATGCTCGTAGCAATGCTTACGGCGCTCGGTGACTAGCGTGAATATTCAGCAATCAATATCTGATGGTACCATGATAGGCTGACCGAGGATATCCATCTGGCAACGTGCGGCGTCAAATATGGGCTTTACCTTCTTCTCGAAGATAGATTTGGCCTTTCCCTATGAATCATACGCGTGAGAGTGAAGTCCTGTGCAGGGATAGGCATGCATACGGTGCCACCATGGGGGTTAATCATGATTTTGAGCCTGCGCTGGAGCTTGCAGCCTGTGAACGAGTATCAAGTAGCCGTAGTGCGAACAAACGGAATTGGCCCACCATCATAAGCCGCCTTGAGCAGGTCACTCGCCCATTGTTCCGCATCCTCGTGCCGTGCTGCATCGAAACTGCCTTCCGTGGTGTGCAATGCGAGGGACTTTTTGCGCTTCCGCAAGAGGGAAACACGGAGCCCGTGGTCTTCTGTGACCTCTGCCCAAAGAACCTGTCGAAGAGGACATTCGACGTTGACCCCTAATGGTCCAAAATGAATTACGAGTCAACACGTAACAGAAGAACATGGTGACTACCGGGCCCATTGACTGTAAGCGTAGTCTTGGAGAATGAGAGCAGGATGTCTCTCTTCTGTCGATCGACCACGACCAACTTGTGGAGAATGGGAGTGGACCCCATGAAAGCGGGAGCAGGGAAACAACTGACCACGACGGTAACGTGGAAGCGGGGAAATAAGGCTAGGCTATTATCATCCGACTGAACAAAATTATTGCCGATACCGGCACCGTGTAACGAAAGAAAGCCTTGCACATACTTAGTACACACAGAACAGTTTATAACTGAGGCTATACAGCAGAGGCTATACAATAGAGTCTATATAACAGAGTCCATATAACAGAGCCTTATTGCAGGAACTCAGGTGGCTCTAGATCCCTAGGTCCAGTCCGGTGCTCGGCACGCTATCGTTCTATTAGCGTCGCGTAGCTTGTGAGCCCAGTCGCGCGATGACTATCTCGGTCCACGACGTCGCCCAGAGGGGCTTCGGTAAAGGAACGAACGAACGCTACGATAGGTCTGAGTGTGCAGCACAATCACGCCCTTATGCTGACGCAGTCCGCCCTGCAGAGCACGGCCCTCTTACCCTCCGTCCGCCTTGAGTGCAGTTCGATCTGCCATTGCCTCGTCGCCTCCCTTCAACGTGCTTGAGTAAGCCATCCCTCTCGACCTCCCGTCCCTTTATGTCATCCGAGTCTGTGTAGAGTGGGATGCGGCACTGGCATATTCACGAGAGCTCTACTCTTGCATCCTGCGTGGTCCTCAGCCGTGGGCGAACTTCGTGCTGTTGAGCCGAGTACGTTACTCGTTGCACGGATCTCCCTCTTCATTCACCCCATTCATTTTATTGAGGTGAGGGAATGAGAGCACAGTTCTCTCAAAAGGTTAAGGACCCCCGAGTCTCCCTCCGGGAAGGGACCTTTGAGAACACACACGTCCCAGATGGCTGGGCGGATCTCGTCATCGTCGGTAAGAGCACAATGGATTCTTTTGTGAATCCATTCATCACACATCCCCTTAGCCCAGGCGTTTCACTGGTGCCCAGACTACGACAAAGCCATGGCCGAATTTAACCGGGCCCTATCCCCCAACGGATGCGTCGTCTTCATTTGGAATTTAGAGGGTAGCTCCAGTTTCCATTCGCATCTCAACTCTCATCCTTAATTTCGGCCAGATGCCGCGACCGCCTGGGTCCGTCAAATCCGGCAGATCGTCGAGGCATTCGAGCAGGGAACTCCCCAGTTCAGGCTTGGCCTCTGGCGAAAGACCTTCCAGACCCCATCTTACGTCAAATATTTTCAGTCTCCAGAGGAAATGTCATTCAACCATATTGTCACCGGCTCGCTCCAGGGCGTCACAGATCGCGCTCTCAGCAAGAGCTATATTGCGATAACTTCGGAGGAAGACAAGGCCCAAATTAGCAAAGCTGTGAAGGAGGTCATAGAGAGAGGCGACGACAAAGTATGGATTGACGAGCAGCAAGGACTCTTCGAATATCCTTATACCAACACGGTCATCGTCATGAAGAAGAAGTAGATGAATACCGGTTAGAAACCCACGGCCTACGCTGTTTTCCTTTGTAGACATAGAAATAGAAAGGTGTGGTAGTCTCTCTGACCTGGTGATCCAAATATGAGAGACCCTTGAAGCTTACTCAGAGTTCTGTGGCCGCCGCTTCAGACGTTAGGACAGTCTTGTAGCGACGGTGAGCCTTCAATGCCTCTCTGGGTTGAGAGTCGCACCAGGTACCTGTTAAGTCACAAGTCAATAGCAATCCCCGACAAAAACGACAGTACAGTCGCAAACTTGTAAACATTAGTTCGTTTATGGTTGTTGAGTGCAAAGAATCGAATCTTTGTTATTTTTATTTTATGATTATTATTTATTATGAGAAAATCACCTCAAGCAACAGACTTTGCCAAATGACCAAAAGGAGCAAACAGCGTCAATTCGGTGAGTATATCTTCAAGTTTACCGTAAACGCATATATATGCACCAGAGTGCAAGCTTTGGTCGATGTGACCAAGTTTGCACTTCCGCCTCGTTCCTCCAAGACAGGGATGCTGGCGCTGAATGCAGGCCTAGGGACGGGGAATACGGTCAGAACTTAGAATAAATTAATCGCCGAACGCCCACCTCGTTGCGCAAACGATAACGTGAAGCATGGACCCATAGTCAAAAGTGCTGTTTTCTGCTGAGTAAAATGTCAAAAGAAATATCATAGGTCTGATCAAGAAAATAGTTCTAGGTGATGATGGATTGGGAACCGAGTCATAGCCACGACTCATGACGGCGCGGACAACATGGGCGATGGGTTGCAACTGGCCACCCTCGGTTAATGGTCCCCTCGACAAAATCAATGTACCACATATGCTGCGATTCTTTGGTATTCTTCCAGTCTGTTCGATGATTCAAGGTCTCGTCCGTGTGTATTCTCCCATTTCCAGAGGAGATGGACGTACAGTGGTAGCAATCCTTCCACCATAACATAATCATACAATTTTGCGAATACAACTGTTTGTCAAGTCTATATACATGTTCTACGCATGAATGCCAGAGTTGGCTTATGCATGCCAAGTTCTCTTAATTAACTCTGTCAAACCTAAAAGATACGATAAGTAAGTCATTTTAAGGGAGACAGATCAACAAGACTATCATTAGATAAAAATTGGAAAGGTCATAGAAACGGAGAGGGTAAACTGTCCTGAAACAACTACTCACCCATATCGTTCGTATTGAATTGATATACGCCAACCAACACGCCAGCCGTTGCCGCTCTAAGCCCCCACTTTGCAATGCGCCCTATAACGGGGAACTTGCGCGTGTGAAGGTAATCAATCACGCTTTGATCAAGCTGAAACAAGCAACCCGGCCAGTAAGTCAAAAGGAAGGTGGCATGCACAACCAGTCACTCACCCCAAGATGCGAGTGCACGACTAGTGCGATTCCCAGTAGGCCATCGAAAACAGGATAGGTTGTCCCGCCAGTGACAAACGCGGCACCAGTAAGAGGGATGAGCGATGCGCTGAGGAGGCGTTCGTATGCCCAGTGATGAGATCCCTCCATTTTTGAAGGAGGTGGGAATGGAGTCGGATCGTTCACGGTGCCCCGAATATAGCTGGTTGCAGTTGATGTCTGTCGAGCTGCCATATAACCACAATTAGTACTTAGCTAAAGTGATGATTATGGACACACAATGGGCGTTGGCAATGAATAACGAACGCCGCAAAACCGAGGAACGGACGAGGACAGCAGCCATAGCAGAAACCAACAGTTAGGCGCCTTCACTAATTCGAGTGTACCGGCTAATTTCATGTGGCTGGTGAATTTACACTTTTTGTGTCACCTCCTCGAGGTCTTTCGGGAAAATGAACACCTGCATCCCTGATCCTGTTCAGACAAATTCAAGACTGATGTAGGTTAGCAGCAGTACAAAGGAGGCTTATATCACAGGTAATAGACCCTTGACTGATTTGAAAGACACTTGCTACCATTCTGTATTGATTATATTTGCAGATCATTTTGGTGCTGCTTGAAGCCACAGTTCCTCTTCGAGATTTCCAGCTGCACATCTTTCTGCTCATATCCATTGATATCAATGACTTACCACTCAAGACATTAGGCCAATGGAGATGCCAGGGTAAGCAATACCCATCTCTGGGAGAAGAGCCAAGAGTAAATGACCAAGTCATGGCTAGTTGTGGTATGTATACAGAACAGTATGTTTATATTAACACTGTAAATTCAAAAGGAGGGGCAAGACTGAAGGTCTTTCCAAAAGCAACAATAATTCCTAGTGAAGGGAAAGACTGACCAGTAGAAAGTATCCCAAGTTCATTGGAATACTTTAAATTACTTGATTCATATCACGCTGCCCTCTTGAGAGATGTCAAAGCACTCAATGGATGAGAAACAGTAAGAGATGGCAAAGTTGAGGTTTATGCACTTTAATTACTAGTAAACAATAGAAGCAAAAGTCAACAATCACACAAAACTAACTACTACCTACTCCTATACATTTGAATGGGAATTTTTTTTTTTTGGAACACTAGGAAGGAAACTGAGCAAAATGCAAGCTCTTGGAATATTGAGGTGAAGGTCTGGGGGAGTTTTTTGCTTGAAACGGAACCCTGAGCAAAGGTCAGGCGAAAAAAACGTCTAATTGTGGCCAGGTAACAACCCTCGAAATCTAGTATTTTCCTGAGGGATATCTGGGAACCGAACCACACCCACGCGTCGGCATAACTCACGAATATATCAAGTCAAGTTGAATATTATTGAATGCCTGACAGCACACACATGTTCCGGAGAGTTGTTATGCGAATATCAAGATGAAAAGAGTTTATATCGTCGTCCGTAAAGTTGATTGATCTCACATAGAGCCTATGATATTAGTGCCTGCTGGGATATCCAATTTCTGATCGCCCATACTTACAAAACCCATTTATATTCTAGGAATGTTCTAGTGAATCACGAAATATTTATTAACTGCAATTACATTGTCTTTTGAAATAGAGAATGGATTGCTGTCCGGTGAGTCTGTGAAAGGAGTGCTATAGAATACCCTGGCAAAGAGGTCCGTGATGGGTCTTTTAAATATGATAAAGCAGTCAACAAAACGTGATCATGGTCGCGCTAATAAAAGCATTATAAGAAATACGCTTGATAGGCAAACGCAAGTGACGCACAAAGCTGTTCTTTCCGGTAAAACCAAAAGTAACCAATCACAATGATGATCTGGCAGACCCTGAATTCGGTGCGTCAGTGCAGTGCGTTTTTTTTTTAAAAAAAAAAAAGGAATACTGACATGGCAATCCAGAATGGTGCGGAAGCCATAGGACTGCCATTCAGACCACCTGCAATGCTCTTAAACTCGACAGTTTATGAAATAAAATAGTGGCTTACTAGTGAAATCCCACTTGGCCGCATCTGGGAACACACTACCTGGTCCTACACGGTTGGGCGCCGTTGCTCGTGCAACCATAACGCACACTGATCCAATAATCTGGGCAAATGCCAGAGTTGCACAGACGTGGAGACGAGATAATGTCTATGAATATATCATCAATTAAATGTATTAACCTTCACACTCTCCAGGAAAAAAAGGCATACTTGTAACAAGATCATTCCTAACCCGACGCCTTGTATTGCATCGAGTACTCCAAGCCAAAGCCAGAGCGAGGTGCCAAGGTAAGGGCCTGCCGCTCCTGCCCACGGGAGGTACAAAGCCAAAGAGGATGTGCCCCATAGCATCTAAGACCCGATGGATATGTACAGTTGACTCCCGAGAGATGTTGTTACATACCTGACACCAACGAGGAGCACCAAGACCTACAGCGAATACAGGCAGAAGCCACGTGTGGGTCTTACTGAAATATGTTAAGATCCAGAGCATAATTCCCCAGACAACCACAAAGAAGGCAATGATAAGACCAAGGATGGCTACTTTTGGAATTGGAGCACTCCATAGGAATGTCCAATTACGACCATATGGCTATGATAATATTTGTCAGGTGGTTTAAATCAAAGCAAGCAGGAAGCTTACCCCACTCAGCCAGTAGTCACGGAGTACCTCCGAGGCTAAGAACCTGCAAGGAGTGGTAAGCAACACGGCAATATCCGTGGCACTTCACTTACCAAAGGACAAGCTTGCGACGGAAAAGCGTTTTTAAGAAGTTTGGCACCATAGGTGGCACCTGCCGGTAGTATTCTAACCCAATATCAGCGGAATCAAGCTACGACAATCCCGAATTGCTCACCAGGCAAACCTCTGAGTATCAACCAAAAGAAGATCAGGGAGATAAGCGCGAGTGGCCACAGGATGAGGACGATCCACCACGGAGACGTCTGATTGGGTAAGGCCCCACTGAGCGTATTTCCCCAATACCATAATGCTGCAACCCAGACTTGCTGCGAACCTTGCACAATGCAAGCTCGTAAAGCCCATACCTCAGTAGCCGCACCCTAGAACACCATCACCACCAGAACGTTTTTATGGATAAAGTTAACACGTACAGCCTCTTCACCAAAGTTTAGGCCGAAGTACAAAAATGCTGCGGCAGAAGCCACTGCGTAACACCAAGTGGCGATGTTTGTGATGATCTTATGACCGGGCTTGAAGACGTTCGAAACCGAGGGTAGGCCAATGAGGAAAAACGCTAACGCGTAGAAAATCCACGGGAAGGACAGGACATAGATGGACGGCTTGAGACGGAACAGCGCATACCAGACGGCCGAGGCGACTAAGAAAATACCCCCAAGGACATAAAGCTGCAGGTCGTTTTGCGAGCTTTGACCAGACAATAACGTGATTTGGAAACTGGTGGCACCGAGCATCTGCAGGAAACTGAATGAGTTATATGTTCGAATTATAGACGTAAAGCTAACCTGGCCTAGCGCTAGGATAATCGTATACAAAGGCCATCCGAAAATTACCCGTTGTAGGGCAACTTGCAGCCTCGACATGGCTACGCTGTCTGAGGCTGGGTCACGGTGCATCATGGGGCCATTGTATTCTTGGGTGGCATTGAATGGATCAGCTTCGTGGTGAACGGACGAATAGCTGGGCGCTGAACTATTGTGAGAAGCTACAAATAACCTGTGGCGATGACGACTCACAAGATGGTCGGTAGTCGTAAACTGAATCACGCTGGGACGACCGGCTACTTGCTGCGCTTGAAAGCTTTTCCCTGCGTACTTTGTCAAAGAACTTTTCTTCACTCTTTGTCAGGAATTTTTCAATGGAAAGGTCGCCCTTGGAGTTATCTGTAGAGAGATCTTGCAACTTGTGCACAAAGTCCTGCACGACCTCTCCATCCGCATCGGTGAACTGACATCGAATAATGTGAGCTATATAAACATTAGACAGCTTTGGAAGACATACTGTTGCGATGGCCTTGTTGAGAGGAGAATCTGTTTTCTCATCCACAATTGACGAAATAGATTCAACAGAAGAAGCTCGGGAATGTTGCCCAAAAGGTCGGTTAGGCATTGAGGGTGTTGGGTCTAAGAAGGGATCCGCAATGTGCTTTTGGTCCCTGGCAATTTGCCGGTTTGCTCTGGAAAGAAAACCACCAAAGTCCTCCTGGCGTGGTTCTGGGCCTTCTCTCGAACGGGAAAAGTATTCGTCCTCAGAAACGTCTGTACTAACAGAACCTCGCCGGTGCAGTCGGGGAGCCGCTAGGTAGTCACCTTGAGCTGACATTGCGTCGTCACTCCACTGTCCAGGTGAGGGAGGGCCGTTAGCGTGATAGAGGTGGCCACCAAGAGCATCCGATACTGCAGGGTTATCAGACAAATCCTCGGGGGTCCAATCTTCGGCTTCCAGTCCTACGGGCGGCAAGTTGGAAGTTCGACTATCGGAAGGACGCCAAGCATTATTTCCGGCAACGCTACGACTCGTCAAAACGCTACGGCTATGGAAGTCCTCCATTCGCTGACGCCATTCAACGACTGGGAATCGCTGAACGGCTGATCGAGCTCTTAGTACTGCACGTTCTTCTTCTGTTGACTTCAGAGCCATTTTAATGGTTTTCGTAAGTTGTGATAGCATATGCGCCGTAGAACTGGACTCGACTGGGAACCACTAGAATGGGAAGTTAGCGACTACATATCTTACGAATTGATGACTTACCCAACCAGGCATCAGACCTAGACCACCGAGCCTACTGCCAACACCGAGCGCTCCTTTCCTCCCAAACTCTACAGCCACTAAGCCGAACGGTTCATCACGAGATGGAATAAGCGCAAAATCTGCACCACTGAACAAATATGGTGGCAACGCTGTGAACTCGGGCTTGGAATAAACCCGATCCGGATACATTTCCATTAAACGGGCCAATTTTTCGGCTGCGAAACGGCCATAGAGATCGATGACTGGACCTACAGCAATCAGCTGGATTGATGGTTTCTTCGCCAAACTAATGGATCATTCATAAATGTCGCAGAGTAACAAAAGTTTACCACTTACAGTGATGGCATGACATCTGCGATCAAGTCGACACCCTTTTGTTTAGACCATCTGCCTACAAACACGAACAGATCAGACTTTGGGTCCTGCTTGATACCTGCCCATTCTTGTGCTTGACGTTTGAGTTCTGGGCGGGCAGCCTCCGCAGCTTGATCAATCTGAATATGCGCAAGATCGACTGGTTTCTCGTCCAAAGCTTCGATGTCGCTCGGATCAGGATTGGGTAAAGAGTCAACGTGTTTGAGAGTCCAAAGAGCAGGGTATCTCGCCCAACTACGTTTACCATATTTATCTGAGACACCCGCTACGCCAATACTTTTTTGATGCACGCTAATAAAGGACGCAGCCGCATGCAGGAGGTTGAAAGTGTTGCCGAATTGAACGTATTTCTGGCAGTGCTCCTTGCTGATGTTGAACGCAGAGCATACTTCCTTCAACTCTTCCTTTGTGCGCAAGGGCCATAACCCTTGAAATTCAGCGTTGTGCAGGGACAGACAAACTGGGATAACCTTTGGTAGCAGATAGATCGGTGCGAGAGCTCCATGGTAATCGTTGATATGGTAGATATCAATAGTCGGGTAACGTCGCACGGTAGCCGCAATCGCTTGGTTCCATGTCGAATAGAAGATAGCGGAACTCAAGTCGTCCATACGAGCGGGGTATGGGTCAGATTTCGTCTGCGCGCGGAATACTGGACTATCAAGGAGAATATAGGTGATGTTATCCAATGTATGCGTCTCAACCTCGATCAAGTAAGGCTCTCCGAAGATGATAACCTCAATGGGATCAGCAGGGTCACCAGGAGGATACTCAAGGTCTTTAACCTTGGGCACAACCCAAACCAAATCCACATCCGTCATGGCTTTCCCCATGAGAGAGGACATCACACCTAAGCCTCCAATCTTGACCTTAAGTTTCCAATCCATTATCTCATACTCCAACGTCGAAATAAGGACTTGACGTCGCTTTTCCTTGACTTCTGGCCATCCAATCAATTCGCCAGTGTATTTATGTCCACCATTGAATGTGCTCTCATTGTTGAGATTAGAAATCTTCTCTCCGCTCTTTGAATTGCTACCGATAATAGGGAAATAGCTGGAGTGTTCCTTTGGCTTCATGCCCCACTGGTTGTAACGGATACCATAGAAAGACCATCGAAAGACCAAAACAGCTAAGGTACCGGTGAGAAGAGGAATCACCAAAAGGAGTGCAAACATGATGGCCCCCACAACGGAAAAGCCGCGAGGTTCCAGGGTCCAAGTGAGTGTAGAGTCATCCACTATCAAGTTCCAAGCAACATGTGGAAGAGGGGGCGCGGACAAATTCAAATAATTAGGCGCAGCAGAGTTTGGCGGAAGACGTTCCATGACACCGTCCCCGTCTGTATCACCGTAGAAGTAATTGTCAAAACCAAATACATTCATTTGCAAGTATGTTGGCCAGGTCGACATGATTTCGAGTTCCCATTTGCCGTCTCCGGTGTGTTGCATCTGCGAAGGGATACCGGCGTCGAATCCCCATTGATTGAAAGGCCCACGTGCAAGAAATTGGGGCACGCGACGCTCCCATTGTGTATCGCCGTGGTCCGAGTGGACAACCTGAGCCGAAGATGTTGTGAGAGACGACCAGTATTGCATAATTAGGTGCTGTCCGCCCCAGAACAAACCGGTCCGATCGAATGTGCTTGAAGGAATAATAGTGGCATCCTCCCATGGAGCCCAATTCGTCCAGTTTTGTCCGTAATCCCAAGAGTAACGGAATTGCTCAGCACCCAAGGCCTTGTGTGTGAACGTGTAATTTCCGTTTGAAAATGCGAGTGCACCAGAGTCGTAATCTGCCGTGGGAAAGACCATGACATTGTCTGACAGACCCTTACGGAGCAATACACTATCAGTTGTCTGAAAGGAAACACTTAGAACATGAATTAAGCAAAGGATGAAGAACCTACACCCGTCGCTGCTGTGGCATTTGGTGTAGTGATGTTGGGTAAAGAAATCTGGATAATTCCGTCGGGAACGTCCTTCAAGGTCCCCGACCATGACCAGAAGGATGGTTGTGCACCAGAGATTGTGGCAGGATCAGGGTTCTGGATGAAAGTACAAACGACACTACTCTGGTCCACAGTCACATTTCCGCCTTTGCCTGATGACGAGGTTTGAAAGGTAAGAGAGTTGGTAATGTCGTTGCAATCCATCTCGACATTGTACTCGAATGAGATGTCAATGTTCGTAGCATTGGGGTCCCCAGCCGTTACCATAATACGATGATCATGTCCCGGCCTGAATTTGGTCATCATAGGTAGTGGAGATACCCAAGACGTCTCAGGAACGAGAATCTTGTAACTGAATGGGTCAAGCGTCACCTGTCCCAAGCAACCTGTGAAAGGTGGTTGATTATTCTTGAAAAAAGAACTCAAGGATGCCTGGAGCGGATACGTCTCGAAAGGTGCTACGAGGTTGCGAACGGTGACTCCGGCTTGATAGGGTGACGAGATCCATAGCGGAGAGGATGTGCAGTCAAACTGGTAACTTTTCGTGGCATTTTCGTTGGTATAGATAAGCCATACATTATCGGAAAAGAGTCCAGTAAAGTTCTGAACACCGGGAATAGGGGCGCGGGATGCGGACCACATCCCCATCTCCGTCGGTGTATTATTGGAACCAGGGAATTGTTCTAAATGCGTCCAGTTGCCAAGTTGAGTTAAAAACAGACCATCCTGGAGGGCAGGATACGTGGAACGAAGGTAGCTGAAATGAGAGATCATGCGACGATTGGTTGCGGTGGGGTCAAAGTGATCAAGACTGTTCCAGTCGTCCAGGCATCCCAGGAGAGATTTCTCAAGCTGCATGTTGAAATACTGGTCTGATCCCAATTTATAACAACCATGCGTTTGCCAAGCATTGGTACTGCTCATCGGCTGACGTCTGGAAATACACGCGTTAGCATTATACGCAAGAACTGCCACAGATCACATACCCAAAAAGATAGTTCGACGCCCCATTATCGTAAATATAGAAATCTTGCTCTTCTCCATAGAAAACCTGAACAGATGCATGAGCGTTATAAAAAGGATAGAGTGTTCTACTGACCATCGGGATACCTGGCATGAGAATGTTGATAACGAACGTTGCGAGCATAAGCTTCTGTGTCCCATTGACAGTCGAAGGCCACCGGAACACATCGAAATTACTGCTACCAAACATGTGCCTTGGATCCAATTGGCCCGTTGAAGGGTTCAAAAAGTCATTGTCAACCATCATCTCATTCCAAGAAGTGATAAAGTCAGAGGAGACATCATCAGCAACATCAAGGTTCCCGTCCATCCCCAGGAAGCGTGTGAGAGCACGATAAGTGGAGTAATGGAACGCAGCGCCATCAAGTGCGGTCTTTGGGTAGTCGCGCAAGAAATATTGATCATCGTTCTTGGTCAGATTCGCTGCCTGGAGAAGGCCGTTGAGGGGTCTTTGAGTGGGCGTGCGACCGCGACCGCTGATGGAATAGTATTAGGCAATACCCGAGCTTAATCATAAGATACACACATACATATATATGGAACCAAAGGAGTCCCCTCCAGTAATTTCACCGACGATGAAGAAGTTGTTCTTTCCGAGCGCAGCGGCACAAGCCCTGGTGGACGTGGTCCAACTTGCAAGAGCGTCAACCGTCATTTGGGTCGCCTTGTCGACACGAATTCCGTCAATGTCGAACGCTTTAATAGTCATGCAAGAATACTTTTGGATTTTCTGCATAACGATTGGATCCCATTCACGCAAACGATCTTGGACAGAAGCGAACTTGGAGAGTTCACGTTGCCAGTCGGGGTGGACACCAAAAGCCTCCATGTCTCCGAACTGGTCGAAATCGGAATTGAAACACCCGTTGATGCCAGTAGATGCAGGGTCTAGTTCTGTACCGTCTAGTTGCCAAAATTGTGGTGGTCTGCACGAACTATTCCACGTATTGCCGATCTGATACATGACTTAACAATGAGAATAAACAAGAGACGAGACGACGCCATACCGTGAAATCGGGGTAAGTGTCTAGTCCCCATGGTGCGTATGGCGGCATTTTCCATGTGGTTTCATACTGATTAGGAGAAAATGGAGTAGAGGTGTTGAGATGACTATGATATGACACGTTGAGTGAAGCGCCCTGGCACTGGAGAAGAGGACATACCCGACGAAGCCGATATAGTCTGCCATGGTTCCGACGGTAAAGTCCAACATGACGTACATGCCTTTAGCATGGACCGCGTCAATGAGGTTGCGCCAATCGTCCGTGTTGCCCCAGTGGGGATCTACCAGAGTGAAATCGATCACGGAGTAACCTTGAGATGAGATCGTGAGATGGATGACATATGACAAAAGTAAAGTGTGCGCACTGTCTGCCTGCCAGGGCATATTTAAGAAAGGGGTACCAGCAATGTAGATTACTCGCATGCCCATGCCGTGAAGGTAATCGAGCTTGCTCTGAAGACCTTTGAGGTCACCACCATACCTCAGACCCGTTTCGCGCCAGTCATTCTCGAAGGGAGTCTTGAAAAAATCATTGTTGGATGGTTCTCCATCAGCGAACTTGTCGAGAAGAAGGGTGTAGACGGGCAAGGATCGCCAATTTGCGGGAGACGGGGTATAGGTGGTGTTCGGTCTGGAAGTGTCGTACTCGAGCACGGACTGGGCGTTCTGGTTTGTGTTGATATTCCACGACACAAGGTCTGGGCGAAAGGCGATGGCGACGACGTGAGTGGCGAACAGAGAGACGAGAGTTAGAGGAAGCCATAGAGGCATGGACCATTCTCGGAGTGGTAGACGCATGCCTTGCGCTGGATCGAAAGGTGAAGTTGGAAGGGGATCGTAAACGTTGCACAGTACGGTGAAGCAGAAAAAGATAACAAGTTAAGGTAGGAATTTAACAGGTAAAGTGACAGTCATACACAAGGATGGACAAGGGTTACAAGTTATGGTCGGAGTGCTGATGCGGACTTCGGCACGGTCATTCTCGGACGTCAGCGCTGTGCTACTACCATCATTATTTGTTGCCCATTTGGCGTCCAACGTCAATCTCATACATGTCATCGAAGATCAAGGTATCTTAAGCGATTGTTTTCTCGGTATGCTCAAACGTTCTCCTCAAAGGATTGTGGAACGACGGGCAAAACCTAGGCAATTAGGGGGGTCTCAAGTCCATTTCCCGCTGACCCTGGCAGCATAGATGGTAGCCCTGATTTCTTCAATGAGAAGGCCAAGACACTTAGCCCTTACAGGGCCGGCCAACTAGCAGGAGGGAAGATGAGAAGCACCTGTGCACTTCATCGGATGAGAAGTTCGCTGAAGGTGCGCCTGGTGGAAACGACCTGGGTCATGGCCGCGCAACCCGACGGACCATCAACGGGCTTGACCCGGGCTCAACATATATCCTAGTCCTTAGTCTACTCTGCATCCACCTCCACAAGGCGGACCTGAATCACCAAGTGGCTTGGACTTTATTCGCACCACCGTCAAGCCCAGATTACAACATGTTCTATTTGTGATGGAACAGGAAAGGAGATTCTGTTGGAGACCGTGGGCCCGCAAGATAGGGTGAAACTCCGCGGTTGATGGCAATGTGCCAAATCTCTTTTTGTACAGAATTCATTGTGTCTTATGCCAGGCACGCGGGACAGCAGCACAAGTGCTGGTTCAGCTACTAGATGACTCTCGAGCAAACCTTTACTCTCTCTTGTTCCTTTCCTACGCTCGCCTACGTGTGCGAATTTGATAGATATACTGCTCTCCTGCATCACGGCATTTCCCAGGTTTACCACTTAGGCGCAAGGCATCCCGGAACTTTGTATTTCCCGGTGTGACACTAACCGGGTGTTAAATGGGGCTCTACCGGTATATCACCGCGTTTGAGCCCAGGCATTGGGTAGTCGGGAGGGGATAGATCAGAGCTTCAGCACTCTCAGATGCGGATAGCAACGTAGATCAGTCTTTTAGATGAAAAGTTTATTCATCCATTAGATATGCTGGGTAAACACTTTAGGAATTATTCACTGGTTGCCACAATGAGGGCGCTTTGTATTAGGATTAATGTAAACGTAGGATTAGCTATTCCTAGATCAAAACACATATATCCAAAGCTCTTATTGTTGTAGTCCATTCTGGCCTGGACCTTTCTCCAAGCATTCTCTGAGCATTTCTACAACCCTGTTCTCCAACTCTGGTCTCTGAGACCATTTCTCTATTCCCCCTGTCTGTGCTGTGTCCAACCATATTGGACCCATTAGTATATCTTATTGCATCATGAATTCCATTCTTCATATCATAATCCTCCATTCCCATTAAGAGTCAATATCTTGAGGTTACATAAGGATAGACTTTGGCTTGGCTTCAGCTTATGTACTGTGCCCTCCTGGCTTAGTAATCCCTAATTTCAGACAGTAAGGTTTATTAGAAGAGTGAGCTTCTAAGATATTTTCTGACTGAGCTAACTGGAGGTACATGTGTTTTTTACTACTAAGTGTTTCAAATCATCTGAAACAAGGATAAGGAAAAACTAATATAGGAAAACAATGGGTTGTGTGAGGGTAACACTATTGACAGGTCACTACAACAAGATACTCCAAGATTTAGTGAGCTGATAAGGGTAATTTCCACCTGGTGTAGCGGTAATCCTCAGTTTATACAAGGTTACTAGTAATAAATATATAGAGAGCCCACCTGGTGTAGCGGTAATCCTCAGAGATCAAGCTGAGGGGTAACTGTTACACCAGTCACACTTATATACCCTAGTGGAAAGTCACAGAAGGTTATGGAAGGTGATGGAAGGTTCTGGAAGATTCTAGAAGGTGATAGAAAGTGGTAGAAGGTCCCGGAAAGTTGTAGAAAATGATGGAAAAGTATGGAAGGTTCCGGAAGGTGGTGGAAATTATAGAAGAACATAAACAGGAAACAACAACTGACAGCGATCTCCAACTGAACCCTGACATCACCCCCTCTCAATGCACGGCGTCTCAACATGGATCTTGAGAGCGAACTACCACCCCTTCAGAAGTATTGGCTCGAATGGGCTTTGGGTGGATGGATTCAATGAAAACATCCCCCAAAACACCATTTCAGGGCTCTCCAAAATGAGAAGAGGGTGGAGTTTGTGCTCGGTTTGATTGTCACTCTAGGATAAAGTGGGAGTCCAAAGGAGTAGGTAGCGCCAGAACTGGCCTGTCTCTGGAATAGTGTGATCTCTGCACATTCCCCTATGGCATTGTTACCCCATTCTCCAGTGAATCCCTCAAATGTAAATGGAATGAGGGTTGCACCTAGGAGTAGTGGTTCTCCAGCCTTGTAGGGCTGTTGGGTCTTGGATTG